>JAVSBT010068222.1:0-16623 GCA_033118115.1 Pharyngocirrus eroticus
AGGATCCCAATGAATAGGTTCATCATCAACATCATTCAGACCCTCACTGAAGCGCCCTCTGGTGGCATTCCATTCTGAGCTGAATCGCGACAGTGCTGCAGTAAATATTTCAGTAGTACCTGCATCATCGGCCCTGGCTATGACGCGTATTTTAGCATCAGGTAGAGTCGTATAGGGGTTAGCGGCTGCTATGGCAGAATCATTCCAAAGTGTATAGGTTCCATTGTAAATCCCAACAATTAAATCCATGGTAAGGTTGACATTATCAATTTCAAGATTATAAGCAAGAACAACAGGTCTGGAAATATAGTTACAGTGTGTGATGGTCATTTTGTTTTCATTTAAATTTGACTATTCAAAAGCATTTTTGACAAAGGTAAAATTAAATTTGGCCTGAGTGTATCAATCGAATCATTGATCTATATATATCAATGATTCGATAACAACACTCAGGCCAAACTCTGCAATGACCCATAAATAACAGCGATACAAAATTGAAACTGCTCTACCAAAAATGGATAAAACTGAAATACAATTGATGCACATTAACCGGGAAATAAAAATTATTTCAGTTTGTTTTATTCTTTGTTTGATTCATTCTTTAATAAAATACTAAACTGCTTTTGTTTCATTTTCAGTTATTTCAATGTCTCCATGGAAATTTGTTTATTTCATTCTTTAAAAATACAAATTACATCTTTAAATCTTACCCTGCTAAAACAGGAAATGCTTGTAGATCTGGGTTGAGTCCCCTTTCTGCCTCAGTCAACATAGAATCTGTAGCATAGTAATCAATATTGATATCGGGTACCTGTCCCGTTGCAAGTCTGATACCCAAACCACTCCCTATCGAGGAGTATTCATTATCTATTTCAATGAATTTCTTTCTATCGTTTTCAAAAGCAGGGGACCAGGCTTCATAGACCTCTCCAGGAAAAGTGGCTCCTGCCCCTCTCAAGACTATTTCCTGACCTTGAGTGCCTTGGACTAAAGTTAGTGAAGCAACAATCACATTCAATATAAATGCTTCCATGGTTCAGTGATAGGTCAAGAAATTACAAGTCAGAGGTCAGAATGTGGCTAAAAGGAAAAAAAAATGATCATCTTTTCACAAAAAAATATTAAGAACTTAGATATCTTAGAATGAAAAAGTAATGTTACATTAAAATTGAATCTCAGAATCAAAAACAAATCATACTCATGTCAAAAGGTGTTGGATGAATAGAAATATCAAAATACGTCGATATTCACATCAATTCCAACACAGAAATTTAATTAAAACATAGTAGTGGAATTTAATCAATCACATTTATGCAAAACAGAAAACTCTAAAATCTGATTTATCATACAGTATAATGTATATCATGGAGTAAAATTATCTTTCATTGTACACAAATACCAAAAGTATCATACATTTCTCATACTTTGATTTATTAGTGTGGTGTCTGTCAGAAGTCTATAATTCATTTTTCTTGATATCAAGTGACCCTATATCACCATGATATAACTGAGTTCATATTTTTTTTAATCATATAACTTCTCCATCATTATACTATGATACATTTTTTTTATCAACTCGTTATTCCACTACTTGACATACGATCACTTCTCACCTACCTGTAAGGCTGCTTTAACATTGTCAAATGAGGTCAAACTATGTGGCCCGTAGATAGGTCAAATATTTCAACAGTAAGGTATGAAGAATATCACAGGAAGAGGTGCTAAATTAGCGCTATTGCCTGGTTACGATGTTCACTTCACGTATAACTCCAAATTGAGCGATTTATGCCTTATACTGTTTGCTTAAAGTAATGGCTGTTATTGAAATGAATACAACTTAATCATTTGTCACTTTTCTCCACGATTAATTCATTAAATTTGTTTTGTGATCAAGCCATTTATCAGAATGCTATCGAAATCCTCGCACGATCAGATGTATCCAGGTGTTGCATAGCAATCTTCAACAATAGTTTGAATAATTGCCTAGGTGAATAAAGTTTCTTCGACACAGTGTATAGAGTTTGTCATCTTAAGGGTAGAGAAAGCTTTTTTCATTGCTAAATAAAAGTATAAAAAGTTGTATGGCTCCGAGCAAGAATAGCTTATGTATCTTACTTATGTAGTTTGGCTGAAGCCGTTCTTGCGTAGAGCCACCCATTTATAGCAGTCATTGGCGATTACATGGACCGTTACTGGTTAAATTGGAACCCAAGACAAAGTATTTTGTGAGGCCTTGAAAAAGACATCTAGCTTTAAAATGCATAGTTCTTCATTATGTTATATCTCGCCTTGCATGGTGGCGAATGAGTTCATAATTTCCTATAATGCAAATTTCCAATTTACAACGAACAGACGAATACATAAATGAAGGATGGATGAAGAAAGGAAGGCATGAATGAATTAATCAATGGATGAATGAATGAAGAAAGGAATAGGGAGAATGTTTGTGTGACGCAGCAGCCTAACTTTAGGTTAAGAAGAAGATAGAGCTGAGAGAGAGATTAGAGGGAGGGGTGGAAGAAGAAAGAGTTGAAGGAAAACACAAATGCACAAACGAACACATAAATGACTGTAACATGGGTCACATGGAGAGTAAGGATGATGATAATAATAATCTCGCGTATTCGCGTCAGAACAGTCATACATAGTATATAACTGTACTTTCAAGGACAATAATGACCATGGAAGTTTACATTTGAGCAATGCGGTAAGGATGGATGGATTAATTCATTAATGTATCATCAACCCCCCCCCCCCCTCCTTCTCCCCTCCAAGGTGAGTATACAATACAACATTCCCTACCTCTGCCCATTAGCAGGAATATAATCACCGACAGTTGATCGTCTTAATCAAAAAAGATCTCCATAAGGTCAAAGTTCAAGCAATATTGGTCACTCATAATCTCAAGTGATATGATTCCTTATTAATACCGCATCTTGATATCGATTAATGTTTGTTTAAGGCTAATCACTAAGCTTTGATTAACGAGTGATAATCCCTCTCTACACAATACTGCTTTCAGAGTATTTTCTCTTTTTGATTAAGATTAAACGTTTACTATCATTTATTGAATGTTTATTATCAATTTGTGTATTGTTCAAATTAGAATGTGTTTGTTTTAATCGAGTAGTTTGTAAATAATGGGAGAAATCTCTTGATGTTGACATTGGGTCACTATAGTTTTATATTGAACGTAATGACGTAGAGACTGTCAGTATGTTAAATTGATAATGTATATTATCAAACAATAAACACGAGACTTCAACTTAAGATATAATATACTGAGGAACGTTAAAGAAAGAAAGAAAGAAAGAAAGAAAGAAAGAAAGAAAGAAAGAAAGAAAGAAAGAAAGAAATGAGGGAAATACAATAACTCATGCCTTTTTAAAACTTGCAGTTTAGGATTTATTTCATTCTACACTATTTCACACAGAGTTACATGTTTATAATGATGACTTTTCTTTCAAATACCAACACTGTTTTTGCCGTACGTACCATTGAACTGTTTCTTGTTGAATTGTCTATTACGAGATATATTCAGCTGTGAGATATTTACACAGAAGAGTTCAACGTTATTATATTGAAGGATACTTCGTAAAAAAGTTCATTCATACAGTGAATCCATAAGATAAACATGGGACAAATCAGATAATAGAAATATACAGTAATACATACTATAAGTTAACAGAGTGAATGTGAAATCCTTGTTGGGTATACAGCCCTTACGTATCAGAAAAATCCTATAGAAATCTAATATTTTTTAAACCACAACTTTATTGATGATCTCCAGGATATTGCAAAAATTACCCCAAAAGCACATGATTCTCACCAAATATTTAACTTTTCGATATGTAAGATATCAAGATACAAATATAATTCTAATTTAGGATGTAAACATAGCTTTAAATATGAAATTCTAAAGCTAAAAAATAGAATGCCGAAACAAAAAAATATATTCTTTCACTTGGTCAGAAATTCGAATTGAAGGCAACAGATTAAAAACCAAAATAATTTTGCTTATGACAAACACAGTCTTTGGGGTCAAGTTAATTTTCCTTTCCTAGTTTTATACATTTATTTTTTTATGGAAATAGTCGCCATCTATAATATCCTTGCTTGTGTCAATTTGAGGTGAAGAACTTATTTTATAAAACGATTGGCCTCTACACATACAATTTGACTTTACTTTCAATGGCCATGAGAATTTGCACCGGTATATTTTCCTTGCATGCAGATCTTATGCTAATTGAGTCAATGTTAAATACCTTCCCTTATAAACCTTGCAGATGTATATTTCCTGAACTGCAATGTGAATTCTAATTCCTGTATTGATCCAATTGGTCCTGGATCTCTAACAGCTATTTTCATCCAGGACGAAATGTTTTCTTGTGAAAGCTCTAGAATTCTTCTTTTCCCCATTTCTTTGGTTGCGAATTGTTCATGTAACAAATGATGTTGTAACACAAAGCTTTCTTGTTCATTTAGACCCTCAGCTTTTTCAGAGCACCATTTTGATACCTTTTCATAAGATATCTCCAAAGGTTTCAGGGTAAAAGGTACACATCTTACAGCTTGAAAATAACAGTTACAAGCAAATGAAAAGAAAGACACTTTCCATTGCTGCCCACTACGCTGTAACACTTTAAGTGCATCTTCTACCCCTGAGAACTTTCCGTGTTGATCCGTACCAAGATCTAGTCTGATATCATCAAGAAAAACTTCTCTAAATTCTGGCTTCTGTTCAAATACCAATGCAAGGTCACTTGAGTTTCTAATATGGCAGTAACCACGAGATCGAATAACAGTAGAGGGTGGGGAGATACCTATGTAGCAGATACCTTTCACATTCTCCTGAAAACAGACGATACTTGACCAATATTCTTTTGTGTCGCAATTGACATATATACTCCTACAGTTCTTTTCTGAACAAAACTCGCACCGGCCATCACCGAATATGAGACAGAATCCTTGTTTCCTTTCAGGTGATTTTCCGAAATATGTTCCCATGACGATAAGTCTGTCGTCTTCCGGAGTTCCCTTGAAATATTTAATTTTTCTGACCGTTGAGAAGTTCTTAGCAATAATATCCACAGGTATGATCTCTTTACAATCACATAATGCTATTTCCTCGACATAAGTCCATTTCATTTTGAAGAGCTCATTAAATGAATCATAATCTGCTTTCTGAATTCGAAGATGTGTGGCTCTTTCCCTATCTTTGCCACATTCTAGGAATTCCTTAATGTGTTGCACCTCTAGGCTAAGGTCTAACCAGAGAGAGAGTGTGTTATGTTCAGATTCTAGCGAAAAGTCCACATGAACACGTGTGTCTAAACTACTGACATGTTTCCACAGTACTCCGTGTTGAGTCACCACACCGGTTAGTATGCCACGATTTGAATTAGGTGAATAATCCAGTGGCCTATATATTTTTTCTTGTGGCGGTACAAAATACTCTTTTGTCATGCCTGACCTAGAATGCACGTCTCTGATCTTCTTTCTCCTTATATCAATAAAGCAATTTTCACAGATTCCCTTGATGGCTGATTCAGGTATACACTCCTCCCTGTTTGCCGGCAACCAGTGTTCATAATCTTCTACCCATATAGTCAATATATTATGTACGGTCAAATAAAGGGGTGTAAAGGCAGAACATGGTTCCAGAGTTTCCAAATCTGCTATTTGTTTGGGTGAATGAATGGTATGGAAATCATAAGGGAGGCCTCCTCTTTGTTTTTCAAAGTCGTTGATAATAACCGTGAGATCCTTATGCGCTTTGTCCACCGTTTCTTTCTTTGGTTGTATCTTCCCATGTTCCCATGTGCTTCTATGATAGAGGCAAGCTTTTATGTTTGGAAAAGATCTGATAACCATTGAAATCGGTAAAACAATGTCACATTCTTCGAAATTAAGTGTTTCCACATGTTTCCATTCCATGTTCAAGATTTCTGTGATGAGAGTTTGACCTGCTTTCATTAATGTCATGTATTTGATACTTTCATTGCTGCTGCATTCTTTCAAGATGCATAGTAACTGGTCATTGTCAATGACAGGCCCATCTATCAGTACAATCGACTTTGGGAGGACTGTCTTTTGTGTATCATATATTTCGGTTCCTAAGGCATACATAGCAGCTGCCAATGAGTGGACTGATGAACAATGGACAGGGATTCTTGACACATTCTTCAGCAGCCTTCTTTCCTTATCAAACGTGTGCTTTTCAAAAGCCATTTGAAGGTAAAACGACAATACTTGTATATGTGCTTTACATTCATCATGTAACTGGTCTTTGGTTTTTATCCTTTCTAGATACAATGCATAAGCAATCTGAAAACAATGGTCACAATCACCAATATTCTCAATATCCAAGAAATGTTCATGACCTTTTCTCTTAGCTTGGCAGTTGTGGCAAGATTTACAATCATCTGTAGACTGATATGATCCTTCCCTCAGAAAGGCTTTACAAACTTGGCAGAGCTTTAAACAATACCACCCATACCTTACAATTACACCAGAAAAGCAGTGATTCAATGAAAATATCATCCTTTGGTATGTTTCCTCACATAAGCCGGCTGCAAAATAGAAGGCATTTTGAAGAATATGTGACTTGTCGATGAGTTGGTGTTTGAGAAGATTATGGGTTTTGTCTCTGTGTAAAGTAAGATACAGGCCTGCAAAGTACTCATGGAAGAGTTTGTGTCTGAAACAGATCGAAGAACCACCTCCTTCTTCAAGTGTAAACAATCCAATATGGGCAAGATCATCTAGTGATAGATCACATTCATCTGCATCCTCTTCTGTAAATATGACTTTGTGTTCCATGAGGGTTGTGTATGCTAGCTTTGATATGCTCTTCAATTTGCGTCTAATTTGAGGGGGAACAGTATTTTCCATAGGGGAATTCAGAAAGTGTATTTTCTCAGTAAACATCATAGCATGAAGATTGTTATTACAGCTGCCAGAAGAATGCGAATGCCTCAACAAATAGTTATTCAGTATTTCTTTCAAAAATGTGTTGAACAACTGAGTGGATGTTTCTGGAAATTGCTTTTTGTTGTTTCCCCACAGAAAACAAAGAAGGCCAGCATATAGAGGGATCTTAAACAGAGACTTGCAGTAGAAATGTTTACTGCATTCTGCCATTACCGTTTCAGCCATATTGTCACCACTGCCTTCAATTTCACTGAAGTATTGATTAATGTATGTCACCAATGTTTCATCAGAGAATCCAAGAAGTTTAACAAGCAGGTAGTTTTCCATATCATGATATTTCTGTTTCTCTTTGTGGTCCTGTTGAATGGGTCTGCTGCTACAAAGTACTTGCCTTCCATTTTGTTTTAACAGTTTTGAAAGTTCGTTATCCGAGTCCAGTTTCACTTCATCCAGACCATCTAGTAGATAAAGGATCTCATCTTCCCATAGATCCAATACACCTTTCAATATTTCTTTATGATCTGGCAAGAAAAGTTTCAAATCATCGCATATGATGTCAACTAAAGATTTGCTCTTTACTCTCCGAAGCGGGATGAGCAGAACTAGTTTGAATTGTTCCATGTCTTTTTCATTATTTGCCCAATCCAAAGCCAGTTTATGTAAAAGAGTCGTTTTCCCCACGCCTGCTTCTGCTTCTACCAATATTGGCAGTCTTCCATCATCATCACTTGTTGTAGTATTAAATAGTCTTGATATTTGACTAGTACTTGTAGGCGTGGCTGGATTTGGGTGTGGTGACTCATCCATAGTTGCACATCTCATCTCCAATGGAGTGCATTCCAAATCCATGTATAATTTTGAAGTGACATCAAACATTTTCGGCCCACCGTTACAGGATACAGATTGCACCTTCTTGTACTTTTCCTTGTAAACCTTCTTCAATTTTTTCCCCAAAACATAAAGGTTTTCCCCTGTCTCCATTCCAATGTTGCTTGATTTATAAGGTGGTTTAATTTCATTTATCTGACCACTCAATTGACCCACAGCATGTAGCACTTGCTGTGTGTGTTCAGTTGTCTGTCTTTTTAGTATATTTGTTTGCTGATCCATCTCAGTCTTGGTGTGTTTCTTGATGTTTTCTGTTGTATTGTGTGCATATGTTTGTACTGTAGTGGTCTGTTGTTGTGCAACCTTTTTCATTTCCTGCTCACTAGCCTTTATCTGACAAGTTACCGTTTTTGAATAATACCTGATTTTGCTTTTTATTTCGATGAAATATCTTGAGGCATCATTATGGATTTGGGTCAGATGCTTTTCCAGATCCTCTTGGTTCAAAGGTGAGGTCAGAAGTTCATGCATCTCAGATTTGAATTGGGTTTTAATAGTGGCTGGAACTATTCTTACAATCGCCTCCTCTATGTCTTTCCAATCTTTTGAAAAATCGGGATCGGCTATAGCAGACGTGGCATGTGCATATTTGTTCCTGTAAATTTTCAGTCTTGCAATATCATGGTAGATAGCGACCTCTGTTGGAAGAGGAAGTTGTGCCCATGGGAAATGTACAGGTTCGCCTAAAGCTCCAAAATGTCTTAGAAGCAAGACGAGTAGAATCAAATCAAATTGATTTGAAGAAGGTACAACGCCCCCTGATGGATAAAGTAAATCCCGCTGTAAAGGATTGAAATTGATTATCTTAGTTGCAAGAGTTGCGTGCAGAACTGCCGGTCCAAGGCAAGGAATTGTATCAAAATGTTCTCTGAGAGCTTGAGTGCCAATTTTCCCCACCAGGAGTTGAAGGCGAACATAATTGACATCTTCTTTACTGAAAGCTGGAGAAGTCGCCATAATGTCTGTAAAGTGTCAGAAAAAAAAGACAATATTACAGAAGTAGCCCCTTTGCTGCCCCCAAGTGTTTTCACCTATTATCTATCTAATCTGATGTTGATTAGAACAGAAGCACTATGCAATGTCATACCTCAAGACACACCTTCTATTTACGTTAGATAAGATTGGTTTTTTTTTTAAATCGAATCACTAATAATCTATTCTAAAACCAATGTGACCTTCACATTCAATTTGAATTCTGAAAACAAGCATTGGTGAATGTGATATATATTATGGAAAGTTTTTCTTGAATCACCCTCAAAACATGACTACATGATGTCATTATATTACAAAATTGAAAGGAAATAATTAACAGTAACCCTACTGAAATGCATTTTATCAACTACAGGTTAGATGTTAATACGATGCTTTTCATAATTTGTTTTCAATAGTTCTTTTTCGTTACAGAATCAAAACATTAGTGTGCCTGAAAAAAATCCTTGATATTTCTATAATCATACCTCGTACAGTTAAATCTATAAGTATATATCTGATACCGTATGTTTGAAATAGAACATGATAATACCTTTAATCTGAAAATAGGGAGATAATTGTGAAGAATCATTCTGATAACCAAAATATAAGATCTAATGCATACAAGGCATTTTAGGGTGTAGTTAAATTAATAGCCTCTAACTTGACCCCTTATCAAATGTCAGATTCAAAATAAATACTACTTCAAAGTATTGTTATAGATGACATTTCCTGAGAAATCCTTTTTATGTAATTCTACCGGAAAAATAATGCGCAATTCAAAGTTTATTTGTTTGTTATAACCCACGATTTAGTTCAAAAGTAAATCAAAATAAATTGAGCAATGTCACAATATAATATTTTTTTTATTCTCTGGAATTAGATTTTGTTCTATCTTGTATTTGGTGCTTATAATGTGTTCATACATCCAACATTTCGTAACACATTTAAACGTCTCCTTTGATTGTTTTAAATGTACAAGTACAATGTTTTTTACTAGGGTAGGAGATTCAACAGCCTCAAACTTGTCCTCTATTTAGTGCAGACTTAAAACTTTGTTATCATAGCTATCTCAATCACAGGAGATATTCTTGGTAAATTCCATTACTCTAGGACTAAAGATGAAAAAATATGAGGTTCATAATAAAACATAACACAATCAAAAAATCAAAAAATCAAATATTAAGCAATTTTTGTTTTAGATAAAATTATCTGTAAACTTTATTTTGTAAACCCATTTTGTCAAAATACCATGAGAATTGAGAATTCTATGGCATAATTGAAATTTTCACCTATTTTTCATTGCACTACCATGATAAGGCTCCATCAAAACATGTTTAAGGTATTGAAAACATTTACTAAGCAATAAGTGCATATTCTCAACTTTAATTTGGTACAAAGAATTTCTGGTTGATGATAGGGAGCACTACAAACTTCCCAAGTAAAGCCCTTAATGAGTTCATGTGATGGGTAAGAAGTAGATAGAACAATAAAATATGTCCTGCAAGGCTAGCACGAAGGGGTAGATACTAAGCACTATTTAAAAATCAAATAGTGTCCCAACTGTTGCTTATGATAATATTATAGTGTATGATAAACTGCTATTCATACGAGAACCAGTACAATGATTATGCAGCAGTACAGAATATAGAGCTTGGTTTGTTATGTCCCACTTGGTCACTCAAGCATATATACCAAGATACTTTTAAGGACTATACCTTAAATCAACTTTCCAAATAGCACTTTGATAAAGTTTACTAAGTAGTTTTAGTACAGTAGTTTAGTACGATGATATTTACCTAATTAAACTGAAAAAGAATGTAAACTTACCTCAGTAAAGTAGAATATCAAATGTCAAACTCTTCCTGCTTCATACATCATGACTCATTCAATCCCCTCTCGTCTCGCTAAACATGTACGAGAGCTGTCTATGTAGTCACATACCCTCCTAAAAAAACTGTTTCGAAAGGAGGTTATCAAAAAAGAACATCATGACACCAGCCTACATGTGGTTATAAGGGTATACCATAATTATGATTATAGCTCGTTCAAAGTGTTGTGGTCAATTTTGTTTGAAAGAAAAAATAAAGAAGAAAGAAACGAATATATACACAATATAGAAGAAACGTAAGGGTGTGTGTGTGTGTCGGGGGGGGGGTGGGGGCATAGAGAAACATGTAAATTTAATACCATTACATCTTTGATTTGATATTTGGACTGTCTGGTACAAAAAAAGGCAATTCTTACAAGTGAGTGAAATGGTAGGTGGTTGATAAGGCATACCAGATGGTTTGGTCAAACCTAACTTATTTGTTCACGGAGTGTTTCATCACAAAACAGAGTCTGGTTGTACAAACCACAAAAGTTCGTTTGGTCAATATCAAAGGTCTGTCAATCAATAAAGTTTACTTAAAACATAAATTACATGTTTTAGTATATTCATTAAACATAAATAAATAAAAAACCATATAGTTATCTAAATGACCTGGAGTGCATGGATAAAAGACTCTGACGTGTGAAAATGTGAGGTGTAAGGAATTTATTTTACCCCCTTGAAATATTGAAATCGAGCTTAACACCCCCCCCCCCCCACCCCCATTGCCCTAGATAATTGGAACATATTTCAAATTACCTCCTGATTCTTAGATTGCCCCTCCTCCCCTTGAATGTATATAACCACAATGGCGTTTTAGTGACTAAACATTTCACAGGAGGGGAGTGGGTGGGATAAGGATTCTTTTGGATTTGTTATTCACCCTTTTTAGTTGTTTTGGCCCTGGGATTGGCAAATATGTTTTCTTGGGATCTAGGATTTACTTATTCTGTAGGATTGGTATTTGGCATTTTATATATTATCTTGGATTGGCCATTCTTAGGATATGGGATTTTGTAATTTCCTGGGACTGGTAATTCATATTCAGGGGTTGAAATTGTAGGATTTGGATAACAAAATATTGAAATTGATTTGCACTCCACCCCCCCCGCCCCTCTTAGATTTTAATTCAGTCCTATGCTAATAATTGAAACCTAAAAGATATTTTTTGACTGATCTGTCCGAAACTCCATGTGAAGGTTCAAGAAATGAATTATTTTAAATAAATAGTCTTTTGTAAAATATATTATGCTGTTGTAAGGAATCTATATTACCCCCCCCCCCCCAAAAAAAAAAATGTTTACATCTCTTCTGTAAAAAGTTTCAATTTTTTTCCTAGTTATCTTCACTCATAATTTGTTATCCTTGAACAATAATCGAAAAAATAAATTTAAGAAATTTAAGTAAAATGGTAGTTCCCAAAAACTATTATTTTGCAAATAATGATGAATTTTCAGGGTGAGCTAAAACTTAGTAACATAGCTAATGCTAGTACTACATAATGATAAAGCTAAATTGAAATAGATTATGTCACATTTCTCACGGCAGTATAGTTTTACTAGAATTTAAAGGGATTGGTAAACGATGAGTACAACATTTATCATAATATTTTATGATAGTTTTAGCGATAGAGGGAAGGGGTAGTTTTAAAAGAAGCTAGGGGGGGGGGGGTTAAATATGGATTACAATTAGCCTACCGTTCAGGTAATTAATAGTTTATTCAATGATACTATCAAATATAAAAACATTAACGATATAAAGGATACCCCATAGTGAGGGGAATAACATTAGGTAAAACTCAATGCCTTGTTAACATATTTATATTAAATTTTATTTTATTTAGAAGTACTTTTAACAATCATGGCACAATATATACATCGATACACACAGTACAAGTATATTATATCCCCATAAGCAACAACATTATTAAAAGACGTCTCAGGTGAACTGGACATTTACTTCGCCTTAATGAAAATGTGCCAGTTATCATGGCCCTCGACATGGCTACAACAGTGCAAGAAAGACTTACAAAACAATGAACTTAAACATCTACACTTCAAAAAGAACTGCCAACAACAGAAAGAAATGGAAAGAAATAATTCAACGTGCTATGTTGAATATCATCGAACTGCACCTATATTATATATTGGAATTACCATATTTCGAATTTTTTGAATATAAATGTCGACGCCTCAGGATTTTACTCATTCATTTGCCGTTATGCAAATATCTTTGCCCTAGGTACCATTGAATGTTAAATCCCATAAATCCCATAATTCTCACAAAAATGAATCAACTCCTTCAATTCACAATATATCAAAATACTAACATCATCTAAATTTAAAGTATATTCATAGCATTTTAAAGCTTTATGTTTCTGTTATTTTTTTGGCCATAACTGTTGATAGAAAAATGATAACCCAATTCAATTTGAAAAGTTAACTATTGGTTTTTGTTTTTTTATCTTTGAACAAGTGATATAAAAACAAACAAACATATACAATTAATCATAAAAGGATGATTTTGTAAATACAAATTCAAATTTTGTAAGAAAAAGTTATTGTCTTTCATGCAAATTTGTTTGATTTTTTATTCTTTGTAGAAAGGAAAATGACATTTAGTTTATATAAAAAAACTATATATGATAAAGTGCTGAAAACAAATGTATACACCTTAGCTTAGTCAAACATGTGTTTTAAACTTTGAAGGCAACAGATGAGCTTTAATCTGAAAAACAAAACCAATTTGTGAGTTGGAGTTTAACCTATTTTCCTGCCCTAAACTGTCTATGGGGTATAGTTAATATTCCTTCCCTTGTTTCATGTATTTATGTTCTTCAAAATAGTTTCTTTTGATAATTTCCCTTTTGTTTGAAAGGCGAGTGATAATATGAGAAAAAGGGTTCGTCAAAACAATGAAAAATTATCTATGTAATGAATGGAATATACAGTATACACAGTAACACATTATAATTTTTCAATCACCGACGATGAACAATTGACATGTCAACAACAGCTCTCTGTTTGTGTGTTTGTGTTTGATAGTTTTCGTGATTGATCTGCACGTTAAATGCCATATGCGAGCAATATATTCTCCTTGCATGCACACAGAAATATGATAATTGAGTGAATTTTACACACCTTGCCTAATAAACCTTGCAGATAACGTCCGACCAAACTCCAAACTGAAATATAAATCGATCATGTTCAGTGATTTAATCAGATGTAATTCGACCCTGAATCCATCAAATAGTTCCATCCATGAAAAAACATTTTCTTTTGAAAGCCTTAGAAATATTCCTTCCTCCTCGGTTTCCTTTTCTTCAATTTGTTCATGTAACAAATGATGTTGTAACACGAAGTTTTCTTGTTCATTTATATCCGTAGTCTTTTCATAACACCATTTTGTCACCTTTTCATAAGATATCTCCAAAGGTTTCAGGTAGAAAGCAGAAGTATGCAAGAAGGTCTCCTTTTCACTGTAATTCCCTATGAAACAACAGTCACAAGAAAATGAAATGAAAGACACTTTCCATTGCTGCCCATAACTCTGTAACACTTTGAGTGCATCTTCTACCCCTGACAACCTTTCATGTTGACTTTTAGCAAGATACAGGATGTTGAAATCAAGGAAAACTTCTCTAAATTCTGGCTTGTGTTCAAATACCAATGCAAGGTCACGTGTGTTTCTAAGATGGCAGTAATCCAAAGATTGGACAACAGTAGGTGTGGAATTAATGTTTTTAAAGCAGATACCTTTTACATTATCCTGAAAACAGACGATACTTGGCCAAAATCCTTTTGCGTACTCTTCACAATCGACATTTATATTCCTAAAGCCCTTTTCTGAACAAAATCTGCAATTGCCATGTCCAAATATGAGACACAATCCCTTTTTTCTTGCAGGTGATTTTCCGGAATATGTTTTTATGATATCAGGTCTTTGAAATAGCTGGTGATACTCAACTTGAACGGCATTTGGAAAGTTCTCAGCAATAAAATCCACAGGTATGATCTCTTTACAATCATGTAATGCTATTTCCTCTACATAAGTCCATTTCTTTTTTAAAAGCTCACAAAATGAATTCATATCTGCTTCATGAATTTGAAGATGTGTTGCCTTTTCCCCATATTTACCGAATTCCAGGCATTCTCTCAAGAATTGCACTTTTAGGCTAAGGTCGATCGAGAGAGCGAGAGTGCCACGATCAGATTTCAGTGAAAAGTCCACATGTTTGTTTCCAAACATGTCATGCCCATGCTTCCACTGTACCCCATATTGAGACACCACACCAGTTAGCATGCCACGATTTAAATCAGATGAGTTCTCTAGATGACTATAATGACTAATTTTTCGGGCAAAACCACCACTAGCACAACCAGGTTGATGCCCCTTTAAAGCGTGTTTGGCAACAAAGCATTCTTCACACATTCCCTATCTACCAACAACCAGTCTTTGTAGTCTTCTACCCATACAGTCACTACATTCGGCTTGGTCAAATAAAGGGGTTTTAAAGCAGGACATAGTTCTAGAGAATCCAAATCTCCTACTTGTTTGGTTAAAGGAATTACTTTGACAGGAGAAGTTTCAACGAATTGTTTCTTTCTGTCAAAGGTGTTGACAATAACTGTGAAATCGTACTGTGCATCACCAGTCGTCCTTTTGTTTGGTTGTATCTTCCCATTTTGATATGTACCTCTATCATAAAGGCAAGATGCTAAATTTGGGAAAGATCTGATCGCCAGTATTATAGGTAAAACAATGTCACATTCTTTGAAATTTAGTTTTTCTACATGTTTCCATTCCATGTTCAAGATTTCTGTAATCAGTGTTTGACCTGCATTCATTAATGTCATGTATTTGATATTTTCATTGCTGTTGCATTCTTTCAAGATGCAAAGTAATTGGTCAATGTCCATGACAGGCCCATCTATCAGTACAATGGACTTTGGTTTGGCTGTCATTTGTTTATCATATGTTTCTGTTCCTAAGGCATACATAGCAGCTGCCAACGAGTGGACTGATGAACAGTGGACAGGTATTCTTGACACATTCTTCAGCAGCCTTCTTTCCTTATCAACTGTGTGATTTTCAAAAGCTAATTGAAAGTAAAATGACAATACTTGTAGATTAGTTTTACATCCATCAAGTAAACTGTCATTGGTCTCTATATTTTCTTGATACATCATTGCATAAGCAGTCCGATAACAATGGTCACAATCACCAATCTTTTCAAAATCATATATATGGTCATCACCATTGGTCTTCGCCTGGCAGTTGTGGCAAGATTTTTTACAATCCCATGTACTCTGACTTTCTTTTCCAACCACACTTCCGGCTTGACATTCTTTGCAGAGCTTTAATACAGACCACTTCTTATTGTTACCAGAAAAGCAGTGATTCAAAGAAAGTATGATCCTTTGGTATGTTTCCTTACATAAACCAGCTGCAAAATAGAAGGCAGTCTGAAGAATATGTGACCTATCGATAAGTTGGTGTCTTAGTTTGTTGAAAAGGGTATGGATTTTACCCTTTTGTAGAGTCAGATAAAGGCCTGCAAAGTACTCATGGAAGAGTTTGTGTCTGAAATAGATTGCAGAACCACCTCCTTCTTCAATTGTAAATAATCCTAAATGAGTAAGATCATCTAGTGAAAGATCACATTCATCTGCATCCTTTTCTGTAAATATGACTTTGTGTTCCATGAGGGTTGTGTATGCCAGCCTTGATATGCTCTTCAATCTGCGTCTAATTTGAGGGGGAACAGTATTTTCCATGGGGGAGTTTAAAAAATGAATTCTCTCAGTGGACATCATTCCGTGAAGATCGTTCTTACAGCTGTCAGAAGGATGCGAATGCCTGAACAAATAGTTATTCAGTATTTCTTTCAAAAAAGTGTTGAACAACTGAGTGGATGTTTCTGGAAATTGTTTGTTTTTGTTTCCCCACAGAAAACAAAG
>JAVSBT010068333.1:0-16622 GCA_033118115.1 Pharyngocirrus eroticus
GCCTCCTCTGCATTGCCAATGTTTGTTTCTTTAATAATGATGCCGAAACCTAGAGGACAATGGATTTTCCCAGAGTGTTTTTAATGTTATTTTCCTAAAGTTACCAGTATTTCAATTCAAGTCCAAATACTTAGTTAGCTATATCAATTCATATTGTTGCCTATTTTTACAAAATTGCAACGCCACATATCTAAGCTGCATGTTTAAAAGCTTGTTTATAAAAAGACCTGCAACTTTTTAACAAGACAGTGAAGCTAAATTGAAAGGGTTACACTGTGAAAAAAAATTAGTTAAGTTTAGTGTTGTTAGTGATATTTAGTTGTAAAATTGAATCAACATTAAATTTAGTGGTGCCAATAAATCACAAATTAATGTTGCTCCTTTTCACTACAAAACTGAAATTTTTAAGCCACTAAACTAGTGTTGACTCCATTTCACCACTTGTCATCCCTAACAACACTAAACATCACTATTTTTTCTAACAGTGTACCTGATTGTGACAATTTCTGTTGTCAATAACCATATGGAAGTATACAGGGATTGAAGATTTTTTTATCACCTTCTTGTGGTGGATAATGTCATGAATATTCAATTTTCAATGTAGCTATTGTGTTTTATTGTTATTTTATTGATTTGTACATGTTTATTTTTTTCTTCAAATCAAACTGTGTGAAACAAAAACACAATTAACTTGTTGATTCTTTATAGAACTGTATAATTAAAGGGGGAAAAGGCATTTAAGCAGAGGTAAAGATTTGCATTTGCTCGGAAAAGGGACGATTATCTAGAGGGTTTGAAGATCTATCACCTTTCGGTTAGTTTCCATACAAAATTTGTTTATGCATGCAGTATTGGTTTATAAAACAATCAAGGTTAGTAGCCTCTCTTATCATCAAGCAATTATAATTTTATCTATTTTATTTTCATTTTACACTTGTAGAACAGTTTCATATGTTGTTGAGAAATTATTATACCATTGAAACTGTGCAATAAAATGTATCTTCCATTTTCTACCATCTGTCATCTTGAGGCAGCACTGATTGTCTTTAAAAACAGGAGGGACAGAGATTCTGTAAGTGTAAGTTTGCATGACAATATAAGTACTACTGGGCATTTACTGATTAAGTATAATTGTTTTGTCTCTTCTGCGGGAGATCTTGAAGTTGCACTGTTTGTGAAACATACAAATTTATTTATTCATTTATTTCTGTTCTTAAACTTAAGTTAAAGGAGGGCGTCCATTCAGCATATTGGTAGTACTTGTATATCTATATGTATTAATTCTTTTCATATTATTTTGGGATAAAAAAGTTACAGAATTTTCAGGTTTCACTTTGGCATTCTTTGATTGTTCTTTACAAAAGCCTTTTAATCCCCTATTGTTTTGTCTATAGATGAATTTGTGGAGAGCGTTTCTTTTCATATTTTTGGGTGAATTTGGAGTGACCTGTAAAAAAAGGAATTTTGTTAGATTTCTACTTCAGGAGTACCATTTGATGGATTTTGTAATGAAAGCATACTTCGAATTATCGGAGTAGTTTGATTGGATGGTGATGATAAGGACCTAATACAATGAACCTGTAAAAGTTGTGATTGGAGGGCCTGGAAATAATTCTTGTGCAAGAAGTCAGGTGTGGTCTTGTTAGACTCTGTGTAATGTCATTGCATGAGAACATAGAAGTCTTTAACTATATCAAGTTGACATCACTAAGACTCATATTACCTGTCATTTTTCATCCAAATGTGACAGGATCAGTAGCTGTATTATGCCATATCTTTCCAAAGATATGTGATACTTTCATTTATGTTCACTACACCAGAATAAATGTTGTGGGATGGAAAGTTGGGTTGATTTATAAAGAGTTGTTTGTGTGTAAAATTTAGGTACCAATGATATGAAAGATGAAATTAAGTTAAATATTTCTTGAACTTTTGATAAGATATAAATCTTGAATCAAACTAATTGCTCGTATCATTTTTAGTTTGTGCCTTTGCATGCATTGTTTTGGTCATCATTAGTCATTCTTTCTTCATAAGAAAGTTAATTACCAGAAATAAAAGAAAACAGAAATGATCAATTTTTGAGGTGGATTTATATTAAGTGATATCAAGTTGATATTTATCTTTGATTAAGCTAATATGAAATTTAATGCTTTTTTCATTCATTATTATCAAAATGCTCCCTTTGTTTTGCTTGCAAGGGGTTGAAGCAATCAAAGATTAACTATATAACAACATCCTCTGCTTACTTCTAATCCTTTGGTGAGCCAAATGTTTTATAATGCATTTACTAGTCTAGGTTGATGAACTATCTCCATATCAAGAAAAACAAAAAAAATTACATCAATAGGAGTGTAATTTAAATTCTGGATGGTATATTACTTATCATAATTTTAGTCTGTGTACCATAGTGCTAGGTAAAAAGTGTGACAGAAAAAGGTCTGCTTCCCCACAAAATTTGACTAACATTGCAGGTGCAAATTATTGTTTTTCTGAAAGGGACCACATAGCTTGTTGTTAAGGAAAAGACCAAACTTTTAAAATTCTGTGGGACTGTCTGATGATGACTAAAATTGGTATCTGGTTCCTTGAGTAATTTGTACCCTTCTTTTGGGGGAGAGTCTGGGGTCCAGTTATCTAGAAATGACTTTGCAAGTTATCAAATGAGTATGATACCGATGAGATCATAGACATACCAATGAATTATGGGGACCAGTTTGATACACTTTTACCACTGTGTAGGTACTTATTGCTATGCAATATTGTTCCCTAAGCCTTGTTAATATTTTGATGACAGAATATGTCCAATCAAAAAAGAATGACCTTTTGTCACCTCATTGATCTTTTGCAATTATTTGGTGACCTTTCCACCCATCTGTCACGCCCAAGGAATATATTTTAACTAGAAATAGACCTTGTTTATTTGTATTAAAAAGTTAAGAATGTTTTAGAGAGAAAGGAAAAATTATAAAAAACTAGATTTTGGAAAACATAAAAAATATGCAAGTCTTGTCAGTGTTAATTACTCATTATGTTGATTTTATTCTTCTATTTCCGATTAAAGCTGAGTTGAAATGGCTCATAAACAAACAAGGACCAGAAGCTGCCTCAACTCTATTCCAGTTGGTTAGCTACCGAGCATATGGACTTCAATGCATATTTAGTTCCCTGCTGGGGACCCTGAATAGCCATTTATGATCTTTTTAGCACTTTACTGTGGCAAAGCCTACTTAAAACAAACACAAAAGGGAAGATATTCATAACAAAACAATAACCTTGAAATGGTACCAATGCCAAACATCCAAATACAAAAATTGAGGGCAAGGGTTAAGTTTTGCAGTTAAAGATTGTTTTTGAAGTGAGAGAAATCCTTTTAAAAAGATGAAGAAGCTTTTTCCTTTCCTGTGGTGTAAAAGCCATAGATGTAGTCATTATTCAAAGAACATCATAAATCTAAATGTAAAATTATCACTTTTCTTCTTTTAGATTAAGGTCAAATGAATAATTATATCTCTTTGATGAATGCTAAGAAGCTTGCTGAGAAGGTCTTTCAAAGTGTAATAACTTCTGATCGAGCTAATGAAGCTTTGAACATTGAAATTATTCTGAATAAGATTTTGAATTTCAAGAACTGTTTTTGACTCAGTACTAATTTTTGTTCTGCATTTACTTTCATAGTCAATATTTAACAGTGTTATACCACAAAATAGCTCTCAATTTATGGATATTTGAATCTTATCTCTGGGATTCAGTGGTCTGTGAAATAGCAACATTTTGATGTTGATATTATGTATATGCCTGTCATTTATATTGTGCTCCTTTTCCCTAGCTTCATTTCCAAATACAACAGATGAAATTCATTTTAAACACTGTCTCCTCTGACACAATGCCATAGTTTTGAGATGATCTGGTAGAGACCACATTGATGGCTTCTGTTAAAAGGGATCATATTCTACTTAATGGCTTTCAAAGTGAAAGACAGACATGTTTAAATCACTGATCCTTGATCCATGAGGGACCAAGGCTCAATAGGACAAGGAAGAAAGCATTTGTTTCTTCTCCCTTTTCATCAATATTAACATTATGTATCAACTCTTAAAAATAAAAAACAAATGATGGCAATCATGTTTCTCACAAAAAATGATTTTTTTTTTACCCATAACACTTTGATTTCTTTCTTCTTTTTTCAAATGGGTGCATTTTTAAACCTGAGGTGAAACGGACTGCAAATTAGCCTAGCCTTCTTGACTATTCTTTTTGTTGATTGACACAGGAGTCTTCCCAGAAGGCAAATAAATCTGGCCTCAGTGGACTTTAATTGCTTGTTGACAAATGACATTTGTTATGCCTTCCAGAAAAAAAGAACACAAGATCAAAATGAACAGATGAGCACAGTAACACAAAACAAATTTACAATGAGTGATCTTTATGACTCTTTGCATCTATTAGCTCTAATTTTCAAGGATGAAGAGTTAGTGGTTAGATTAAATATCTGTTTGATGCCCAGAATGAAAAAAAGAAATATATTATATACTGTCATTAGCTGATGTTTGAATATTGCGCTTTTCCTAGCAATTAATGTAAAGAGAGATATTTGACTAGAGAATATTTTCTCTACTGAAAGACTTATTAATTGCGTCCTTTATTGGTAATGTTTGCTAATGTGTGTGAGAATGAAGAGAAATTTGTTTCTGAATTTTAAAAATTGTTGATGAAGAAATAATGAGTTTTTGAATTGCAACTTTAGACATTTTAAATCATAACTACATGTATCAATAATGTCATAGATTCAATAGAGAGGATCGGGAGTATTTGCATTTTACTTTGTCCTATTTCTGGCCACTTGCAGAGCCCACTAAATAGTTATAACGGTACAGACCCTGAGTCAGAATAGCCTCAGTTTGACAATGAAGGGAATCACAAATGATGTATTACCTCCCACTAATGGATCCACTGTTCCAAGTAAATGATTGAAATAATTGATTTATTCACCTAGCTCTGTAATCTAACTTCTAAGTCATCTGAAATCCTGATGTAAAGATTCTTGTTTTTAAATGCATAGATACTGAGTAGCTAACGATACAAGTTTTATTTTTGAAATGTTGGATTAAGGATATATTATATATTGGATTATTATCTTTTTTCACTAAACTGCATAGATTGCTTGCTTACTGAGATTACGGTAAGTCATATCAAATCCCAGAATGCTTCAGTACAATTTAACTGGGAAAGCTACTGAAAAACTTTGACAAAATCCTGTAATAGTTATTTTGAATAAATGATTGCAAATAAAAATCAGAGTTTATGTTATGGAGCCTATCATAATTGTTCATTTACATATAATTCTGCTTGCTTAGGCAAGGTATTCTAATTTCATATTCACTATTTTTTATCATTTTCATTACAAAAAGTAACTATTTGTCTAACCTAAAATACCAATGCTTTGAATCACATGAAATTTGTTAGTGACCTCTTTTATATTCAAGAACTTTTCAATCATAATAGCCACTTCATAGGCGAATTGCCCTGGAAACATTTAAGTATATAACCTAAAACACTTTTTTTGTGAAATGGGGAGTAAATTTCAAAAAGTTCTTTTCTAGTTTTTTATTTCCTGATTTTATGATTTAGTACCTATTAGTATTACACTGTACTTGTTTAATTTTATTTCATTGGGAAAAAAAATGATAAATTTCTCAAAAAAATAATTAAGTATGTGAGAAAAGTTGTGTATGAATATAGATTTACAAAAACTTTCACACTTACTAATGTCTTTTGTATCTTCAAATATGTTTTTGACATGAAGTGACCACTGATTTTAGCCTGATTCTAGTACTAAACTTGACACATTTATGAATCCTCTCCAGGCAACAGGATGCATTAGGCATAGATATGAAACAACTTTCGAGTTTTTTTGTGCAATTGTAAAACGTACTTTTGATATTTTTTCATAGAAATAAGTTGGTTCCTGTTTTGATTGCTGAGGGATTTGGGATGGTTGTTGGATTTTACATGAAATTAACTTATTTGCAAATGAAAAGTAAGTAGGATTGTTTTCTACTTTTGTATTTCACATAATTAAAAGCATAATAACTTATATAAGAAGATATGTACTATATTTATATTTGATCTCTTATTTTGTTGTGGTTGTTAAAAGGTATTTTTTCAAAATCTTGCATGATGTACGAGAAATTCCACTTTCAGAACTTCTTTTCTCTATAATGCAGTACATCTATTTTGTATATTAGAATTGTCCCAGGGGTTTCCAACCACAGAGTCTAGGGCACACTATATTGAGTCGGGTGTCTTCTTCAGGGAATGAAATTATTCCTTGCAGGGGATTAAGCTTGAGATATCTTTATTCAGTGGCCAAGCTTTATGCACTTGACCACTATTTCTCTGAACCATGCATGTATGATGTTTTTATCAATTTTCTATTCATGGTTTATTTTCATCCCACTTTTTGTGCAAATGGTTTCCACTTCTACATACTTCAAATAGATATATCAGGAACAACTCATGGTATTTTAATTACTACAACAAGGCTGGAAATCACCTTGGGCTCAATCAAAGTTTTCCCTCTGGTAAAACTAAAAATAGATCTTGACTTATCCATTGCGTGGAAAGAAGATGGTTTGAATGTACTCATTGTGGACATAAAAATAGTTTAAAAGAATGCACTTCCACCAAAATACAATAGGTGTGGTGTAACATATTTACATCAAAGTTACAAAAAAGGATATCCTTTGGTTTAGATCTTCTTTGCTTGTATTTTTTTCACAACTTTGAAGTATAGTCAACACTAGGACTGCAAACTGCTTCATTACATGTCAAAATCCTGTGCTTAACTATAGAATAAATTATATAAAGAAATTGTGAATACTCCCTGGAGTTTAGTTAAATGTTTCAAGAGACTAACTTTTATTTGTTTGGTAGCAATAGGTGCCAATAGCAGGTTTCTATCAACTGGGCTGTAGTTGAAAATGGACAATAGGTTTACAACTGCATTGTCTTTGTATAATTCAGCCTCCAAAAGATGCCAAAGGATGCATGCTGGGAATGTCCAAACATAGGTGATAATGATTTGTTAAAGATGAGCTTTTATTAATTAATGAATAAGATTGAGGACCACTTCACAACTTTGAAGTGGAAAAGTCATCTGTTACTATGAAATGTTCATAAAGCATTTCTACTTCAAGTCATCTTGAAAGTGTGACCTTGTCGATTTTTCAAAATTATTTAGATTGTGTACAAGAATAATGTTGTGTCAAAAGGCATGAACAAGTACTTCAATGTGTCTGCCTTATTCTGCAGATTAGAGATTTTTTTTATTCATTTGTATGTTTTGACAATCAGAGGTTGAATGCTCAACTCAACTGCCATATGTTTTATCTGCAAGAATTTATTGCACAGGGCCTACTGTTTGTGTCACTTTTCAATAGATTTTATTCTTTAAGTACAGATTAATTGTGAATTATAGTTGAATTCCTTCTATTGCCAATGATGTGCTAGTAAATTAAACTGTCATTGGGCAAGGCATGGCTTTCTTTGAGACAATTATTACACACAGTGCTTTTTGGTGGAACTCTCTGGGGAGTCTTTATGTTTTGTGGGGAGAAAATCCTACTTGCACAACTAATGTAATTGCCATGTCAGATGATTATAGACTGTAGCATGAGAACTTATTCAAAACAATGATCTTTTTCTGTCCTCTACAAGCATTCATATCTACATTTGACCAAGCATTGCCATTGGTGGTCTGAAGCATTTCAGTTGTAGGACCCAGGCCCACTGATAAATTGTTCTATTCTCCATATTCATCAAACAGAAGTATGTTTAAAGCAACTAGCAAATGAAATCTACACTCTTAAAAGAATAGTGATGATTTGTGTTGTTCCTGATTCTTAGTGATAAAATTAAGCAACACTAGATTTAGTGATGCCTATAAACCACTATTTGGTGTTGCTATTTTTCATTAATAGGGTATAATAGTGGAAAATAGCAACATAAAATAGTGATAATTTGGTACCACTAAATCTAACGTTGACTCCATTTTACCATTAAAAGTCACTAACAACACAAAACATCACTATAGTCTCTGTCCAATAAATTTCCCATAGACATGGTGGTAAACTGAGTGTATATAGTTGAGCCTGTAGCCCAATAATTGTTACATTTATGATGACAAGATAGTCACTTGCTTTGCTAAAGGCATTGAAAAATGACATATCTATCCATGTAGTTTGAATTAAATCTCAGCAGTAAAAGTGTCATCAATGCCTCTTTAACATTACTAATACAGATAATTATTGTTATTGAAAACAGTTTACTTGAATTTCTACATAACCAAAATATATAGCATAATATAAGGTCTCGGTTTCAATCTGGATAGTTTAAAGGTTTGTATTATTCAGAGTCTTAAAATCTCCATCAAAAATCAATCATTACGTTTCTATTACATGCTAGCTAATATTTATAGTAATATTAATACAGCTCATGTTTTGTATTTAATCAATTTTCGATTAGACAGAGAAACAAGTCGCACTTCTGATGATCTTTTGTATCTTTCAGTGTATAGTGCACTATGAAAATGTGCTAGGAACAGTCTGTCCTTGAATTTGTACTGAGTACACCACAACACTAACCAACAAAATCACCCTATAGCACTACAGAGAGGAACATCCTTGAGTTTGTAACCTTTAAAAATGTAAAAGAATCATAGATGAGTGCAAATGTCTTAAATAATTTTTAAGGTTTCAAAAAGCAATTGGGTTTTTTTCATGCTCAAGGTAAGGATCTAAATTCTCATCATTTGAATGGAAACATCTGTCTTAGTTGCCTTTGAACTTGAGAAGAAATCCATAATTCTACAATTTCTGACTTAGGTACATGTGATTTAAATTATTATCCCTGTAAATCTGAGGCTTCCCTTTAATTAATTTTGTTGTAAGGGATATATGGATGTCTTTGACTTTAATCCATTGAAGATATGAATAATATTTAGTCAGTGAGAGCCATAATCCATTATAATTTGAATCTTCCTGAGTGATTTTTCAGCCAATATCTTTGCTAGATTTTCTCTCTCAATGAATGTAAGTCTATTGTTAGAGTTTAAAGAAAATTGCTCCAAAAAAAGGTAATTCACTATTAGATGAAAGTCATATGACATTTGGTAACTACATTTATGAGTTCACATTAAGCTTGCCATATTAGACATGAAAAACCATGCCACATTTTTACTTTGCATACCTTGCCTTTAAAATGAATAGAATTTTTTATTGATTGAATCATAGAAGCATAAAACCTAAACAAAAGATGTTTAATATGAAGTGTTCAGCCTTCTATTTTGTTGATTTTATTTTTCTTTGATGATTGAGTGTGTCAGTATTGTAAAACTGCATACTTGTGCTAATTATTAAGCTAGAATTGGCATGGTAAAAGGGGAGAAAGTTATCAATGAAATTCTCAACATAATGAAAACAAGGATCTTTTAAAAGCTTTGAAAGTTTTACAAAGAAACGATACATTGGTGTCTACAGAATTTTGGCAGACATTTTTGTTTTGACCATGTTTCTATCTTGTAACTTGATACACTGAAGCATATGAAGTAGAATTGATATATCAACAAAAATATGTCAAAAGGTGCAGCGATTTAACCCTATCTATAGTACGGCGAGGGTGCATGCCATTGCCTAAAGGTTCGGTGTGTCTTTAGATCAAAGATGTAATGCTCGTGCATGCTGGCAATAGTCAAACTAATCATACCCTTACCTTGAATTTTTACTTTTAAAAACACTTCACGAAAACAGGCTAAATAATTTTATAGACATATGTTAATGATATTTTTCTACAGAAGTTGTAAACAGAATCAATAGAAAGATTAGGTGACGGAAAATAGGATATCTTTCATATTTTTTTAGGCTTTAGGTACAGCCTAAGGTTGCATGTACTAAACTTCAAAGACTTCCAAATAAGCTGGCAGAAGACTTCCAGATCAGTAAACATTTTCATAGAATCTTTGGATGCACAAATATCAAGCAAGCCAATTGAAGGCAGTGGTTTTATATTTCGACTTTAATTTCAAGGAAGTTTTGACCTTTTTTGGTAGCGTGTAAAAACAAAGATCAAAAGTGATGGTTGGTATTAGAGTTGACTTTTTGGTCATATAACTATTCACTTATGAGATAGGGGTGTCAAATAACTAGTGCTCTTGGGAATATCAAACACTTATGCTCCAGTTCTTTAAGCCAAGAAAGAAAAGAAAAGAAAAGGAATTAAATAAAGAGACAGGAAATATGAATTGCAACAAATTATTAAGATGCTAAAGAAATTGAAATGATAAAATGGATTAATTTTATGTCTTTTATTAACTACAAGGGCATCAAAATATCCCAGTTTTTACATTATCATATCAAGGTTTCAAGGATGAGCAAACACATTTGGTAAAAGGCAGTTGTTCCCTTTCTCTGTCCTTTATTTAATCAGTCTTTAAGTAGCATTTACATCATTGACAGGATATGGAGTAAAAGCATTTTAGAATGAAATAGGAAATCTACCCTAACTTGTTAAATTAAGAGGGCTGTTTTTTTGTTTTATAGTGCATCATACATTGTCATTGATAAGATGTTCTCTTTTGATGTCAATAAATCTCTTTATCCTGGACCTGGAATCAAAATGAAATTTTATGGTTTGCTTAATTTGCCATGGAATGACTCAATTTGAATGAGTTTGACATTTGATTGGAAATGACTGCAAAGAAATCTTTGATTTTTACAGTGATTTGGGGGATTCTTAACCTGGTAGAAAATTGTGCTGGATACTGTTTTTCTACAAAAAAAGGCATAATTTTACATTAATATTGCAGGTGTATTTATATTTGTAATTATAATGTGATAATGTTGATAAAAATGGTAACTCCTTTACATATATATGCATATGATTCTTAAGAATTACTCAATATCAAGAATTATTACTATTTTTAGATAAATTTTTCCAGGAATCTTTTAAATCAGAAGTAAACATGCACTGGAATAAGATGTGAATGAAAACAAATGTAAAATTATCACACGTCTGATAAACTATACAATGCACTAGTCCGATAAACAAATTTACAACATTAAAAAAGTGTTTATAAAAATATTCCCAAACAATCTGTTAAGATAGTAAAATCCAAGTGATTATAAACCCTAATGAAGAGATGATTCTGTTATGATAGGTTATATGCCATCTTCAATTGCTTCTGTTTACAACGACAACAATATTGCACTCCTGTGATATGGTCCCCGCTTGACTGCACACCAATGTGAATCTCTCTGATTCTTTGCTGCAGTGACAGTCTGATATCAGAAAGCATTGCCTCTATGCCGCAGGGCATGGCTGCATAAACACTGCGAAAGTTATAGAGTCATTGATTGACGGAAGTTCTCTCCATAAAATCCCAAGCTTGAATGTTCTTGCCAAGTCTTGCGCCATGGTTTTGAGTACTCTCTATTCTATACGCCTCAAAAGAATAATTCAATATCACTAATCTATTGAAAAAGAAGTAAATTACTAGAAACCACTAACTTCATTGCTCTTAAGTATCTGTGTCAATATTTGGACATCTTCATCTTGTTGTGTTAATTCCTTGTATAATGAACAATTTATTAAGGAGGCACTTGAAATACTCTCACAAACTATATCCGTTTGTACAAAGAAGAAGATTAATACTTTCAAATTTCTATTGCGTTTGTTGACTTTGAAAATGATGAGCAAATTAAGTAGTTGAGTACACTTGATCTTCAGAAAGTCTTAAACAACGAGACAAGAATATTTTTCATGGATTTTATAGCATAAAAAAATGATTTCTTGGCATTTCTTCAGACCAAACCTTAGGAACCAAATGTTTTAGGTGGTTTTTTTTTTATCTTAGTTGATACCTTATTTAATCAAAGTTGGAAGATGTTATACCCCTCTTATGACACATAATGTTTGTTCTTTTCCACTGACCTTTCCTTTTACACTTCTCAAGTTTTCCATTTTCTTCTTTTAATGCGACCATCAAATTTGGTGCCTTGTTTGGCAGTTCTATTTTTGTACCAATGAGATAAATATTGAAAAAACAAAGATGTTTGCCCCCCTCCCCACAAGTTATTTGTATATGTAAATGTTAATCTAAATTGGGTTTCAATCAATGCTATTTGTATTCATACTCATGATAATGAATTGTTGATGAAACTGCTTTCATTATAAACTGTTACATTATTGCATGCATTCATCAAACTCAAATTCATGTACATTTTATGTCTATTTGTGCCCATCATTATAACACCTTGTGACTTTGATATTTTTAAAATCAAGACATTATCAGATTCCTTCATCTCTATGATTACAACTGTGTGTATAGATGTATACTAAACTTGTAATTGCTTATTCTTCAGCATTTTTCAGGACGTCACATCTTGGAGCTTGCACATGTGACATGTCGATGTTAGACAGAACTGGCTTGGGATTGGCTTGCTAGCATAAATGAGGCGGAGCTAAAGGTCAAATTGGAGGTGACGGCGGTGGGCAAGTGAGTTTGAGTCGGTTCAGTGACATGTTGCATGCAATGTTGATTATAGGACAATACAGAAATCTCAAAAGTAAATACAATGGTAAAACTTTGGCTATCTATGGTCACCGCACTTTTACTGAAACCCGATGGAATTAGCTGCTTCAAGTAGTACTTGTAACCACTTGAGTTCTAGTTGACAAGAGAATGTTGGTCTAGGACGTGCTGCCGGCACTAATTTAAAAAATACACCAAAAGGACTTTCAATATTTAATGTGGTGTATGTTATATTTTCTTCAAAAGGAAATTAGTAGTTTTTGAGGATTTATCTGTTGGAGACCAAAGGACTAAAGCTGCTACTTTTTGGCTTTCTTTTTTAAAAAAAGAAAAGGTATTTCACCAATGAAACAAGAAACTGAAAAAACAATTTAAAGTTATTTACAACATTAATTAAAAACTTATACATTATCTTGGAGTTTTTTACCCATTACAAAAACTGAAAGAAAAAAAACTACCTTTAACTGTTATAGGGAAAAGCAAGCTTGTTTTTCATTGAAAATTCATATACTGAAGGATAAGTCTGAATGGTAGATGAAGGCCTGAATCAAGTCATGTATGCAACAAAAAGAAGACGCAGAAGCGTCAAAAGGTAGGAACAAATATGGTATTTTTTTGATTATAGAAAAGTTTAAAAATATTCCGAAGCCAGCAAGAGCATGTTTGACCCAGTCTCAATTGGAAGTAATTAAAAAGACTATTAGTATTATTCCCAGGTATTGTCAGTTATCTAAATTATATTGTCAATGGTACCCAAGTTTTTTTATTTTTTTTGTCCTTTTTATTTTATGCCTACGCTCTCGGAACAAAAGCTTTCTGTCATTAAACTGCTGTGTAGTTATTACAATCATTTTCTATTGCTGCTAGAAAAATCTATCTGACAGTCAGGAAATTGTAAAATAAATTGCAGGGATTTTTAGTACTGAATGAGTATAATGGATTACAGTACAGAAAATGAACTTGATTTGTGCTTTTATCAGTTCTCTATCCCAGAAATCTATCGGATCACTAATCCTTATGTGATTAACATGCAAAATGTATTAGTCAAAGCTTAAGAATCAAACTAGGACATTCCATTGCCGGCCTATCAGAATTACTAGACAATATTTCCTTTAGTCGAGTCTTTGCTAGTAGAGTAATTTCCTTCATGGAACTTGAATTAAACAAAAATAGATTCATATTTTCAATTATGAATTTGTATTATTCCTGGTGTACTGAGAGGTTTTTCAGTTTTATAATTGATTTCATATTTTGGCTTTACAGTAAAAATTCTCCTGGATAAGTGACAAGTATTAATTAGTTTTAAATCTATTTTCAACTAATGAGAGTAATATGTGATAAACAGTCTACCTGACAAATTGAGCGTTCAGAAATGTTTTCCTCAAAAATGACATTGAAAGTTATTCGGTTTTAAGAAAAGTAATTAATAAGAAAATTCTAATGCTAAAAATTTGATCTGACGTAATAAGGTGTGAATACATTATTTAGAAATAATTGAATATTATTGTAAACAGCTAATAAATAATCACTTCTTTTATTAATTCAAATATTCTATTAAATTAAAGGACTAATTGTATTTTCCCATATAAGATCAAAATGCTATTCAAAGCAAGAAGTAGAGTGCACAAAAATAAATTTGCATTTAAACCACTGATGTAGCTCATAGTAACAGGAGACAAAAAATCCTGAATTAATCAAGAAATCCTATGAATCCATAGCAATCCTATTATCATTACTAATCTACCTCAAATGATCTATGATATTTAGTGCAACATAAATTATCAATCTATAGTATCTAAAATAAGGACATTGTGCCATAGATTCTTGAAGATGAGAGAAAGAAGACAAAACCCCTTTTAAGATGATAGTAGAATTACATCAGTAGACTGATTCCCTGCCTAAGATTTATGAAACAATTATGTCAAGAATGAATTTGCTTTTAATGTTTTACATCTTGTTTGAAAATGATGTATTTCTGCATGATGCCACTTTATTTTTTTTCCATTGCTGCTATGAATGTAGTAGGTGACTCTTTTGTGTCAAATGTGTTACTTTCATATTTTCAAAAAAGAAATTAATTTTTTCTTGTTAACCATGATGTTTGAAGTATTAAAAAGTAGTAGAAATTTGCAATAGGAAAAATTAGAGGAAGAGACTGGTTCCAGAATCACAAAATTAGAATTGATTTTTTTTGTGAAGATTTCTTGTCACATGGTATTGAAATTATTCCAAAATCACTCTCTCTTCTGTCTATGTTTTCATTTACCTGTAACCCCAGCTTTTGTGGTTATTCAGTCTCAGGTGTTTTTCTCTGTGATATCTAGTGTTTTAGTTCAATCCCTTTTTTCTCCATTAGTTGTTCCAATCAAAGGTTATTTTCTGTACTACAAGAAGGATATGGGGTAAACAAGGAAGCATCAAAAGGCTATCCTTTTTACAACAGACTTGTTTCTATAGAATGAAGTGATAGTTAATACATTTTAATTGAGGCATTTCAATAATCAGAGGCAGGAGTTCAGGTGATAATTAAGACCAGAAATCAGATAAAAATCAACCCTTTTATGGCATTGAAAAACAATTCAGACACTTCTAAGATATTTGAAGTAGACAAATTGCTGCAAATGGATTTTCACAAGTTTTGAATTTCCAGAGCTTTAATCATCTCAAACAATTTCTGTGATCTTTGCTTTGTTTCAAATTTGTGGTGGAAAAATGATTTTAGGAAGCATATACTGAAAGAAAATATGTCACCTTCAGTGATTTTAAGTTCTGATTGTCCATGGTGAAATCTCAAACTTTTACAATAATGTAAGGGTTTTGAATATAGTTCATTTAATTTAGCTAGCTACATAATTATTTTAATTTTACAATTTTTTGTTTGTTGAAAAGCATGATATGAATGTGTGTCACCTCAACCTTTTTTAGTCCTGTTATAAATGAAATTAGGGGAGAAACAAATATAGATTAACAATCATGAAAATAGCCTGCCATTAAAATTTTGATTTGTTTTTGTAATTTGAATATTTTCAACTGTTGTTTGTTGGCCATTGGGGCCATGAATAATTTTGTGTTCTACACTGGATCTGCAATAAAAAAAATGTTAGGTCTTATTGCTTGTACTTGAGAATGAGATGAAAGGTTTTGCATAGTAAAAGCCAACCACTTCATTTTCACATTAAATTCCCTTGTGCTGTCAAAAGTTAAGTATTGCTCCACAATAACAGTGTGTGGCCAAATATGAATTAGACATTTTTAACTACCAGGGTTTCTCACCATAATTTTCAAAGCAAGAATAGCTCTGTATCATTTTATGAAGGTTAAAGTGTCAAAAAATATATTAACAGGGACACTGGGTGCTTTGAAAGTACTGAGAAACCATAGCTGGTCTTAACTTTGAAGTTTGATTTTTCATGATTTATTGTTATAAGAAAATATCTCTCATTTAAATGTATTAGTTTAAAAGCTACTGAAATAATGTCTTAGCAATATTTTTATTGTTTTTACTGCATTGGTGTATTTGTCATTAGCTAAATATTGACCTTATTACAAGCCTCTAGATACATGTACTTGGACATGTATATCAATTATCATCAATATTATTGGTACCTTTTTTTAGACAGTAACTAATATATTTCATCATATAAATAGGTCATATGAGTCTGCTTGTACAGATTTAAAGATTTTATAACAGGAATATATATAACCATCTTATGAAAGCAAAATAAATTATGTTATTGCATTAAAATCTTGCAAAATCTGTATGCTGCAAATAGTATATTGCCTAAATTTCACAGAAGGTTAATCATTTTATATTACTACTACAGGCCTTGAAATTTCGCGGATGCGATCGCACCACACCTGTGTCGCACTCGCGATTTTGAAATTACGGGTGCGATAAATCGCACCAAGCAAAAGAGAAAAAAAAATTCTTTTTTTTTTCTTGTTATTCTGACTTATTTTGATTGATTTTGTTTGTTACTGTGTCTATAGGAACTGTTAGCTGCATTGATTCTGAATAAGCACCTTATTTTGT
>JAVSBT010068444.1:0-16612 GCA_033118115.1 Pharyngocirrus eroticus
TGAGACTGCGTCCTCATCGGATTTGCACATCATTTCGTTAACTAGCGTACTTTTTGGCACTCAGCTGTCAGACTATAAATTTAGTTGATCGATGTTGACCCATTCCTACTAGTTTCAACGTCCTAGAACAAATTCCAATCTGTGAACAATTGAATTTGACCCTCATTGAAATGAATCTGACAGATAGCAAACAAAACCTTTCGGACGGTTCTCGTCATGATGCATCTAAATTACTGATGGAAAGTGCCAAATCTCTGGAATATCCGCCAAAGATAGAACAAGATGGAGCCTTAGAGGCCCTCAAATATTTTATAAATTAATACGATAAAAAAATCAGTGGGGCAGTGAGATTTGTCCCAATGAAGGTTGAGAAAGGGTCCAGATTGATTTTGGGACTGTTATTTTAGGGCTTTGAGAAATGTACTTTGACAAAAATTGGCCAGGTTTTATATGTTATTATTTGTTCACAATTTGCACTGTGTGGGTCATGGTGTCATGGATTCATGACTATGTACATGCACTCTGTTATGATTATGTGTTGTTAGTTTTGTCATTTCAATGCTATTGTGTTCAAATATGCACATGATTATTTTAAGCTTATGCATTTGCCTGTCACATTGTAATCTACACTTAGAGTTTATCTCTAATTTTAATTGTTTAGCTCTGTGCTGTTAACTTTTGTGCTCCAAATGTCCCCTTATATTTGTCCTAGTTAGCTAGTCCTAGAAGATAGAGTATATCACAACAAGTATTTCAGCAAAATGTCATGCTTTTTTCCAGATTTAACTTACTTTTATAACATTCATGGTTGGGTGGGGATGAATTGAGGTATTGTACATTCATGAATCAATGATATATATGTTGAGCCTTTCTTTGCTTTATGTTGGTTTACACAAAATCCAAACAATTATTGCATTTAGTATCTATTTTCTATTATCATAATATTCTCTATATCTCCTTTTTATTTTGTTGTTTATAGGCAGAGAGAACTATGAATGAATCACACTGGGAAAGAAAACGCACACATTCAAGGTATTCAATTTGCCATAAAGTGTGTTTTACAAATTCTGATAAACCCATATTATCTACCCATCTATAGTTATTATTAATGGCGAAAATATGGGTCGGTAGAAACCATCCACCAACTATTCAATTTGTAAAGATATTGAAGCTTGCATTAGCAAAATACATTTTTGACCAAAAAATAAGTCAGAATAACAGGGCCTAGATTTAAAAAAAATCTTAACTATTTACCTAAGTAAAATCTTAAAAACGCCATTCTTTCTTACCTAAGATTTTACAAATTAATAAATAAAGTTAACGTTAAGGTAATTCATAGCACAAGTGACCCAAAACCTCTCGTTTACGTTTTGACTGGTATGCATTGTACAGAATAGCTAGAACTACCGGTTATGAAAGTATTGAAACTAAACGTTTCTCATTTAAAAAATTGATACAAATATATATAATCTAACACAAAATAATACATAGATATGCTTACTTTGTCTTCCTAATGTATTTAATAAGCAAACGGTGGTCAAAACAAAACTCGAAGCAAGAGAATCACACCGCCGCCATATTTTAATTATTAGACCCATAAACCGCTTGGGAAATCGTTTGAGACCTCTGCACTACTCGAATCGTTCCAAGGTCCTAAATGTTTATTTGTGTATTTTCGGAAGCATACGAGGTGCCCCGAGCAGTGCCGAAGTCTCAAATGATTTCCCGAGCGGTTTATGGGTCTAATACCATAAGATAAAAATTGAGAGAGATGGCTAGCTATCTTAACGTTTTGCTTTAGATTTTACCCCGATCTTTTTTAAAAACTCACTTATTTGCCATGCCCTTTTTTGCCTAAGTTTGTTGTTAAGTTTTTTTTTAAAACCTTGCTCAGAAATTTGAGTGTTGATATCTTGGTGAGATTCATCGCACTTGTAATATCACAATCGCGAGTGCGACACAAGTGTAGTGCAAGCGCACCTGGGAAACTTCAAGGCCTGGGATAGATGCATGACACGGGTCCACATTTAACATAATGTCAAATGTAACATCCTTTCCATTGGATGGGGAAACAAGCCATATGTTTCTGATACACTTAACAGAGCTGAATACCCACTTTTAAACAAGAGAGAATCAGTGAAATTCACCAAAAAGAAAAAAAATCAGAAACAATTTCATTGGGGCAACCTGCCTTGCAAGTAGCTCAGCCAACAAGCCTGAGAAGCCAGGGGCTAATATAATGAAGAATGAATTATTAGTGATCCTGGCTTGCCAGGGTGTACATTAAGATGCCCATCAAGCTATTTTAAACTATTTATCCTTTATGTGCTTCTGTGAATTACCTATTATTTTCTTCATATTAGGGTGAGCACCATACTGGCGTATCGTAAGTCATGTATTGCACTAGCTTTTCTAGCAGTCTTGTCAATACTGGCTATTTTCATAGCATTGCTGATAGACTTCAAATCGGCAAACAAAGTTACTGCTGATTCATATGGTAAGTTGTAACAAGAAGGGTTATTACTGATTTACATAATTGCTCTGGCAAAAAGTTAGACATTCAATAGGGTATTAGCATAGATTATTGGTTCCAAGATCAATATGGAGAAAAGTTAATCAACTTTGGAACAGTAGTTTTTTATGAGATAATTTCTTACCCCAAAAACGAAGTTTCTGTCTTCTCTCAAGGCCTTGATCACGTGAATGATCTTGTGGTCTAATTTACCGCTCGGGAAGTTCTAAAATCTGGTCATAGATGATATAATTCACTGTGGAACCAGAGTCGTACAAACAATTGCCCTTTTTAGACCTTTATGTCCACCAGCAAGAGGATGGCACGACTAAAGTCACTATTCACAGGAAACCTTCACACATACAGACTAGTATCTGAACTTCAGTTCCCACCATCCCCTACAACACAAACGATCCCTTGTTAGAACTCTAGTTAACAGAGCAACACAGGCAAGATCAGCGGAAAGAAATTAAACATGTTAAAAATGCCTTATGTGTGAACGGATACCAGCTGTGGGCCCTCAACATTCACAAAACCAAAAACACCCACAAAAAGATCTAGCACCCCCAATTAGGTACCTACCATTGGAATATCATATGTACAAGGTATGTCAGAAAAATTACAGAGAGTTTATAAAAGCCATGACATCAATATCTACCACCTGCCAGTCAACAAAATGAGAAACATACTTGTACAGTAACACCCTAATGACAAAACACCCAAGTCGAAACAGTGTGGTGTCATCTATCAGATCACATGTGATAAAAAAACCCAGCATTTTTATATTGGTGAAACCAAAAGAACTATGACTACACAGTTCAAAGAACATGTTAAGCTAGACAAGCCTACTGCTATCGGTGAACACTGCCTAGAAACAGGACATTCAGTCTCCATAAAGAACACTATGATCAGGTTTTGGAACTTCCTTTTTCAAAAAGAATCAAATTACTTTGAGACGTTATAAAACAGTATGTTTCAACTAGTTCAGTCATTTGTTACAGTTATAACATTACAGACTGTGAAACTGGAAACTATAACCATGTTTTTTATTAATTTATTATTATAAAAATATTATGTGTTTTGATACATGGGTTGGTAAGATAAATTTCTTTTTTTTCCTCAAACCTAGATCAAGTGGCAAAGAAATTAGATGAGAACTGCTACATTGGTATGTGAAAATTCTTTAAAATGAAAATTTCCAGTAAGGCCATTCCAAATTGATTAGTTTGTCGATGGATTTTTGGTCAACAAATTGATTTTGTTTTTTATCGTAACGTAGATAAAACATCATTCAGTCTTGTACGTAGAAAAGTCGGAAAGTGCTGAGGCCCTCCGTATATCAAGGAGTAAGAAAGATTGTCGTGTATTGTTAAAAATATCACTTTACAGGTGTGTTTTTTTACCGAAAATGTATATTTACAAGCCTACAGTGATTTTGCTTGATTTAGCTGCCTAGTTTTGACAAAAAATATTTTGAAAAATAAAAAACAATCAATCTCAAATTTATAGGTATGTAGAATCCAATGACAAACTTATCAATTTGAAATGGCCTAAACCCTTATTTTTTTTTTAAAGAGTGGATTGATCTTATTTAAGTCTTAAAAGTTATCATACAGTTCAAGATATTAGACACATATTGTTTCACTACTAAAGGTGTCTATAAGTACAATGAATACATAGATACAAAATAAGAATTATTTAAATAAAGGTTGAGAAAGATCTTTGCACCAACTGTAAGTTGATCAGAACTGACTCATGTAAATGCTTAAAAAAAAAATGAGAATCTGTATGAGAGTTAAATAAAAGAAATTCTGTCTGAATTTTTTTTAATGCACTATAAAACATTTTTAAGCAATATTTTATTTCGATAGAAAATTTGTTTATATTTCCAAAGGTGAAAAATTTCAGTATAAAATAAAAAGTATAATTTGTTTCTTCTTTAAAAGTTAGTTTCATATTTCGTGATAAAGAACAAATGCCCTTAAATACTTTAACATATGGTATTTTTGAAATTTTAAGCTACCTACAAGGCCCAAGTTCCTATCAAAAGCATGGGTCTTAATGGTACACTTGGAAATAAAAACAGTGCTGAATTCAGCCGTTTGGCCAAGGACTTTTGTAAAAGTGTAAGTATGAAAACTATTACATTAATGTTGAATGGAATAATATAATATATGAAGAGGAAAAAAAAGACACTTATGGTATTAGACCCATAAACCGCGCGGGAAATCATGTGAGACCTCTGCACTACTCTAGGCTTCTCGTAGGTTTCCGAAAATACACATTCGCTAAACATTTAGGTCCTCGGAACAGTTAGGGCTAGTTCCGAGGTCCTAAATGGCTAGCGATAGTGTATTTTTGGAAGCCTACGAGGTGCCTCGAGTAGGGACAAGGTCTCAAACGATTTCCTAAGCGGTTTATGGGTCTATTGCCTTAAGATTGTCATACCTGACTGAATCAACTTAAACTTAGAATAATGTCTGTTTACCTTTTATATTACATGCCTTTTTGTGTGAAATTCCATAGATTTCATGTTTGTAATTTTGTGTACCATCCTTTTATTCATGTTCAATGGTTAACACTATGAATATATCTTCCTGATGGGGACCCTTTAATTTTACAAATTGCAATAATCTCTTTATTGTAAATATTTTGACAGCTGAATGAAAATATGGAAAGTTTGTATGAATGTGGCCAAAAAGTTGAATCATGTCGTGTTGACAACTTTGCGTAAGTGAATATTTCTCTACTTAGTTTGTATATAAAATTATGACCTATCATTGGTATCTTAATCTACATAATACTAGCGGCACACCTGGAGTAAAGTAAACTGTTACAAAGGAACAAAGTAACAAAGTTTATTCGCAACATGTAACCAGGAAACACTGTCAAATGTGCATTTGTTTTTTTGGCTTTATAGAGGGAAACATTATTGGAACAGACATATAGCTTTGTTACTTTGGAACACAACATTCTTGTTTATTTTTTAAAAAAACGGAGCATCTAGGTTGCCTATAAGTAAGTGTGTTTAACCAATAATCTTTTGCTTCAAAAGGTCCGGAAGTTTGTTGGTAAATACTATTATTAGACACACTAAAATTGGAAAAAAGGAAGGAGTCACAGACCAGAAGATAAAAGAGGAAACAAGAAGAATTCTAAATGTCGTCCAGGATTCCATCTCCAAAGGTTCAACAGGTATATATTTAATGTCATTCTGCAAGTCTTTTGTTACTATTTTTACTTTGTTTAATCAACACTGTTTGAGCAAAATGAGTAATGTTTGAATAAATGTTCCTATTGTTATTTGGTATGAACAACATATAAAAAAAGCGATATTGTTTTTTTTATAATTTCAACTGAGCTGTGAAAAACATTTGGTTTTTACGTTAACAAGAAGTAAACATTACAAGGTGTTAAGATTCTTATGGAATATACAATAATATTTTTTACTGTATATACATGTACATTATTGCGTGATTATGTTGTCCATATTACAAATTGTCATAAAGTTATTGGGTGTAGCTTTTATCAAAAAAGATTTTGATTGTTGTTCTTTCATTTTAACTGTTCAAGAATATATCAAATTTAAGGTTCTCAGTAACTAAACAAAACTACAACATTTCTGTATTTCTTTTGCCTACATTTGACACTACGGAAAATGTTGAAAAGACAAATAAAGAAAAGACAAATAAAGAAAATCTCAATTTCGAAAAATTGTCTAGCCACATCCATCAACTATATTATCAATCTGGAATGACTCAATAGGGATATTGGATCCTTGTCTATATCATTTTTTGATTTATTTTGTACACCAGGTGGCAACTCTGACAATCTCTTCAAGAAAGAACAAGTTGGAATAGTGCAAGTAGAGGCAGATGACCCAGTTGATTGTATGTTTAAGATATTCAGCTTTTTATTTTGGAAACAATTATTGTCACATGTATTTGTAGACACTAATGGTATTACAATTCTTATGTTTGGTTCATTATGTATTAGGTTCTGTATCTTATATGTGATTTATGTTCTGTATTTGTTATGTTCGTTATGTTATTAATCTATTACGTAATTGAAGATCTGTATCTCTTACGTTCTTCTTTACTAGATGTCCAATGTTCTCCTGTAGAGACTCCAAAGAGAAGTGACATCATATCAGTGAATCCGTATGTCAACTATGTTGATGATATCGTGACAGTAGAGTGTGACAAAGGGACCTACTTTCCAGATGGCACCACTATCAAATCAATCACATGTCGTTCAACTGGGAAATGGAGCGAACCGCTCTATGACTGCGAACGTAAGTCAAATATTTACATTATTAAATAATCACCTTTGCTTATATTATAGTAAATGTATACATTATGTATATATTTTCTTTGCATATTTTCTCACTTTTGTAAATACCATCTGGAGGGCCCTTTGAAAATCAACATTGCATGGTGTAAAGGTTTTAACCTCAGGGAATAAAGCTTTTATTAATATTGTTATTATTATATTATGAGCCTGTTAGTATTCCTGAGAATGTTTATATATTTCTAAGTTGTATAATCATATCAATATGCAGTATGACAAGATAATATCTCACCACCCCCCCAACCTATAACACTCCCATTTGCATATCAATGTAAATACATTAGTTAGTGTTTTAGGCCTTTTCCAAAATAATAAGTTGGTCATAGTTTTATTGGACATATCTTTCATCAATAAAAGATAATAGTTAACCAAATCTAAAGGGGAAATGCAGTCCTTGAAACACTGCAATGTAGCTAGTACGTGATCCTTGTTTCGCCGATTCAAAGAAATAATGTCTAAATACACTGGCTTGACTGTTGTTCAGTTGAAATAAATTCTTTTCGAAAGATCCATTGTTGTGAGAGGAAGAAAATACGGTATGATGAAAAGGTTGTACTAATGTTGATATTTTTTTGCAGCTAAGTTATGCGAAGAATTGGACCCTACCCTGCTGGAGAAAAGTGAGCTGTTACTTGGAAAACTTGAAGGCAATGAATACAGAGACACTGTAGCAATAAAATGTGATGATGGATTCACCTTTGACCTCTCCAGATCATGTGACAATGTAAGAACTGCCTTCTGCCAGGCCGATGGGACATGGGATCAAGAGATCACTGAAGGATGCAAAGGTATACTTTCAATATTCACAAATACTTAATTAACTAAAGATTTAACATTCTTTGAATAATGAAGCTTATTTCTAAATTGTTACCTTTTAATTTTGGTAAGGGTGGGGAGTTGGATTGTTACATGGAAAAACATGTCAATTGAAGTTTGAGAGGGATAAATGTGTTACTTATAAGGTAACATACTAACAAATATCCTTTTTTTGATATACATAATATGTATTTAAAAAGGAACAGGTTTTCCCTTGGTTTTGTTGCCTAAATTCGACAATAAATTAATGATATCTATAAAAATTGCAATTGTGAAATCCAGCAAAGTTAACTTAGGATTGCAAAAATATTTTCTATTTTTTCTTTGCAAGACTTTGATGAATGTTCCTCCAATCCTTGTTTTAATGGCGGGACCTGCACTGAGGGTGTTGTAGGATTCAGTTGTGAGTGTATTGATGGGTTTACTGGAAACCATTGTGAGATAGGTGAGATTTTAAAATCATCTGACAAGAAATGGATCAGTTCCCTTTACCTTGAACTTGATATCTTATTTGCATTTTATATCAATTCTATCACAGTTGTTTCATTATTGCCTTTTTTAGTGTGATATATTGAGAATTTTAACAATCACAGAGACGAATTTCAGAAGCTAATAGTTCTATCCTTGCCACTAGGTATCCTTAACTTGAACAAAACAAATCCATTCAAACCGTAGAATTTTATTTTCATAAAACCTGCTATCGCTTGAGCCTGCTTCAAAATACTCACTTGATTTACTCAAAAGGCATGTATCTATTAGCACATCTCCAAATAAAAGAAGAATCTATTAAACTGTCACTTATTCACAGAACGTAAATGTTATGTAATGATTTCACCATTGTGCTTAATGTTCTTTGATATTTAATTCCGTGTGAAAGTCACGCTGTACGATACTTCTGGCAACAAATGTTACCATGTTAGCTTTCTACGTAAATAATACTGCAAGCAAGACGAAAGTTTGGGAAAACATACGTCCTTATTGATCAAAAATAACAATGCACAAGAAGCTGTCACTGGGGAAAAGCCTTTTTGCTCACCCTGATACGGCCTTTGGCGTTTGAGCAACTGCAAATCTGCAAGAACTATGATTAGGCACAGGTGTCTACATGGGTATACAAAATATCAGTAGTATTTTCTAGATTGGTGATACATAATTTATATAATTATTGTGGTTTATTATGATTTTGTAGATGTTGATGACTGTGAAGGTATTACTTGTGAAAATGGTGGGACATGTTTTGATCAAATCGACAACTTCACTTGTGTTTGTGAGGCAGGTTACGAAGGTGATAGATGTGAAGAAGGTATGACAATTGAAGAAAAAAACACGTATTTAGGCTATTCCAAATTGAATAGGTGGTAGTTTGAAGGTTTTGAATAAAGTTGGGTCAGTTGGTCTTTTGCAGGCCTGAAGTTAATTTTTTAATTCTTTTGTATCCATTTTGTGTTACATTGTGCATCAACATAATTCTGCAATTGTCCTGTGGATTATAATGGGGGAACTGATTGCATTCCTTCAGAATATTTACATCAGTTTCATTGTTTTTGAAACTTGAACTTAATATATATGTTATATATGTTACATAAAATTCAAATCAATTTGAATGACATCAAACTGTGGCTAAAGTTGTCCTAAAGCCAAAAATATAAACCTTTATTGCATTATCAAAAGCAATTAGACCCTCACGCCCCCTTAACAGTTTGTTGTGTTTAAATATTGAAAATTCTTGTGATGTTACAAATCAGGGGTTGGTTTCAAATGATTGCCTGAGCTTGAGCAAATATTTGCCATAGCTGAGCAATTTGCTTTAAGTGCGTTTCAATTGACGTCTTAAAAAGATCTGCTCAACTAGGCAACTTTTCGGGTGAAAACATACTGATTATTCATTGCTGTAAAGAGCCCTAAAAGAGCTCTCCAGCACAAAATATCACATCCGTTGCCAATGTAAACAACGATGTCCAACTATCCTTTTTGAACTCTTAAAAAGTAATCAGTGTGTGTATGGACGTATACGATTCGTAGCATATGATTTGTGGCGAAAAAATGAAAAGGTGTACCTAAAGGCACACATTTTAAAGATGGCATCAATTTGCAAGAACTAGTTTTTTGCTTGGTCCAAACAAACATCCAGCTGCAATCAGCTCAAACCTGACAGCGCGTGTGCTCCCTAAGTAGTCAAGACACTGTTGACATGAAGCGTGGATGATGGTGATGATGATGTTGAAATGCACAAGGTCAAGGCTGTAACGCAATCGGCCCTAATGTAAAATGACCAACGCACACTACCAAATTGGTAAACTACACATTTTCCATCACTTAAATTTGTTGTTTGTAGAATACTATTTTTTTTAAATCGCAAAAGTTGAGACGTGAATTGAAACGCACTTAGGCAAAAAATAACAGGCTGAACAAGTTTTCATGAGTTTTGAGCTTAAGTCAAACTTCAGCAATCATTTAAAACCAGGCCCAGATCTTTAGAAGTGTTGCATCATCAATATGATTTCTATAAAAAATTATGGTGTAATATTAAATAATGTAATGTGATGCTATTATAAGGGATTGGCAACAATATTCAATGGGATGAGTTGCTAGCCACACAATTAAATGCAGGGCAAGCCCTGAAAGACTGGAAAATATAGAACGAGACAAGATTACTTTAGGTTAATTATTCTCAAAAACATATTGACAGTGGGATTTGATGACATAATGTGGTGTAAATGCAAGCCCAAATCTGACGATACTATGTGATAAAAGAGGCCAATGGGGATTGTATTATTGTTTGAACTCCTTATATTTTACATTGCAGAGGTGAATGAATGCTTGTCTACCCCCTGCATCAATGGTGGAAGCTGTGTGGATGACGTCAATCAATTTAACTGTACTTGTCCAGTTGGAGCTGGTGGTGCACAATGTGAAATTGGTAAGTTTCACTTTGTCCAAAGCTTATTTTGGTTTATTGATTACAAAGTATCGAAATAAATACAATTGTTATGATACAACTCACATTAATGCCACAAGGTGTAATTATTGTTTTAATAGGTATTATAAATGTATCTATATATTGTTTTTTTATTAAAGATATTGTAGATGACTGCTGTGGTGTGGAATGTGAACATGGTGGGACTTGTGTTGACAAAATCAATGGATACAGATGTGAATGTACTACAGGCAGTGGAGGAACACACTGTGAGCTTGACGGTAAGTCAATGTTTTGTTTTCTCTAGTTTCTTTATCAAACGGAAAATGTGATGGATTAATACATGGATGGGTTAATATATCTTTGGACGGATAGATTAATTGATGGATGAATTGATAAAGATAACAATACATATATTTGTATAGCCCCCATTGCTAAAGTGGTTATCCTCGCTATACAAAAGTTTCAATACAATACATGATAAGTACAAGTTTGAGTTGATGAATGAATTGCTGGACAGATGGGTTGATGAATGTTATTTGTGTGAAAAAGGGATGGTGAAACATTGATATTATATCTATGGCATTAACAACTACATGTACTTGTTATTGATTAGAAAACTTGTTTCCACTTGAAATATACAATAGACCTATAGGGGAGGGGGTCTTAGGGAGACATTAATGAGATTACAAAACAAAAAATTCTTCCGCATATACCACATTCAGCTAATCGTGTAGAAGGTTACAAAGTCCCCGGGCTATTTTAAATCAAAAATCCAGAAGCTATCACACACATTTCAAATTCCTTTTTAATTTTGTTCAACACAATACACAAAGGAGCTTCCAAACTCGAAGGCAGATTTTTTAAATATGATCCAGATAAAATCCCCCAAATAGTGAAAGGATGGTATTCAGCCAATGAGAGGCACTGACAAAAGTTTACCGCTCAATTTCTAAATCAAAAACCCGGAGCCGCAGTAACATATTAAAAATACTTGCTTTGATTTTTTAATGTATGGCATGTTACATTTTTCAACCAAGGAGGCAGATTTTTTTATCATGATCTTGATAAAGAAAAGTTACAATACTAGGTTTATACCTGTTATCTTCCAAACTGTTCACATCTTTTGTTCAAGGCTAAAGTTGTTCTACGCGACTCATGAAGTTCCTTGTTCATATTGCTTTAAAGTCGTTTTGATTGTCTGTGTATTTTCTACATACATTTTATGACTTAAATATGTGTTACGTTGCAATGTGAATGTCTATTTTACTGAAACAAACGTGAAATCATAGAATGTGTTGATCTTGGCAACTGTGTATCAATTTTAGTCGCACTTGTCCGATAAATGTATTCGACAAGCTATCATACGTCTTGTGTTTTTTTCTCCCTTTATCATAGCTGAATGAATCTGGTTGACAACGAGTGAAGGCGTGTATAGATCTATTATATTTCCTGATCATTTTACTTTGTTGACAGCAATCAATTCATATCTAGACAAGGAAAACTGCATTTGTTTATTCTGATGCCGGCCATGGGCACTCGAGGTTTATATCCTTTAGACGAATTGATAGGAACTTGTTCCCAAGAAAAAGGTACCTAGATAATGCGTACACAGAACTTTAACTAAAGGATTAAGCACGCGACTACCATTTTAAAAGAACCCCGTTTTATAAAAAGGAAATACTATAATGATTTGTTGGCGAAATATACATAGTAATTTTGCTTCACAATATCATAAAAAGTTTGAAACTGTTAATCCATTGCTTAATTTTCTAATCTGCTACCCTATCCGAAGTTTCACTTTGTAACGTATAAGTTTAAAGGAGAGAAGAAGATGCTAGTCTACCACGTGAAAATAAGTCAGAATTGACTTCACGTCATATTGATTGACACCTATCTCGAGGGTCATGACCGACAAGGGCAGTGTTCTTGTGATATTGATACCCATGTTTGGTAATGGGTGTGTTTAAAGGCCTAATTATCAGAATAGTGGGCATGTTTTGCATCTAATTATATTGGTATATTAGCCATGAAACACTGAGGCATTTTTATTCTTTTATCTTATATTTTGTTGATGACACAATAGTGTTTATTTGTTAAACCCGATTTGTGTCAACACTTATGCCACCTATTGGGATAGAAAAAAATGTGGCAACCCAATGGTGACAAATTAGCTTTATCTTTATATATCTAATAAAACTTGTCCTTGATTTGAAAAAGTAATGTCTTTTCAATTTTAGATGTTGATGAATGTGATGGTTCTTCACTATGTGAAACCACGGAAGGATGTGGAGAGGGGACATGCACAAATGTTTTTTTTGAGTGTCAATGTAACATGGGTGGTAAGTTTAAATTTGTATACCAATGCTGATTGTTAGTTATTTGCGGTTATTATATTAAGATAAAGCAAGATGGTAGGCTCTGTGTTTAAAACATAAAACAGCTCATGATCTTTGGTTGACAGTTTATGAAATTTAAACGTTAGCCAACATATCATGTATTTATTAACTTCAGAAGTTATTTGCCTTTCTTTTGCAATATGTATCGCGGCACTAAAATTATGTAGCCTAAATTACAGCCATTGTGTCGTTAACCACAAGTGCATTCTCGAGAGGCACAAAATTTATCAGCTTTAACATAGGATTTAAATCATTGAACTGTAACATGTGTGCATTTGAAACAACATTTTTGATCATGTTCTTTTGAAACAGTTCAAAAAGACAAAAGCATTTGTACTAAAAAAACACTTTTTTAATCCATTTGTCTATTGGGATATGTCTGTTTCGAGCATAGTGTGCGGTCTACATTAGGTTCTACATTCAACAATGTGTCTTACATATTTATTTATGACTTTATGTATTTATGAATATATGTGTACATCATTTTTTTCATGACATCCACAATTATAACACAATGAAAGAAGATAACAGCATAAATATATTTACATAAAGGGCTTACTTGGAAAACAATAACAAAAGTAAAAAAAAAGAAGCACACTTTTGTAAAATTCTTGTTGAATCATAGAACCCAAAGGAATTTAAAGTCAGGTATCCCCCTTGGCTGAAATGTTCATTTATCATTGTCCACTCCAAAAAAATAAAAAGTCTTCTTTTGCAGAAAAAAACTAGAAAACTATAATGATTGATAAAGTATGTCACTGGTCTTGATCTTTCTATAAACAAAGACAGGAACCATTCACAATATATAAAAACTGATAATTAATGAATGAGTGAATGTCTAGATCCAGTCCTTATACCAAATTCACAAAGAAACACTTATTCTCATGAAGTGAATCAAAAGCAGAATCAGAATATCAAACACTATATCATCTATGTTGAAAACTGGAAGTGGAACCACAGATTTTGATAAAATGGCATAAGTTCATGGCAACATAATTATATTTTTCTGTTTTTACTCCCAATGAATGCCTGTATATTTATGGTATATAAAATCTAGCGTAAAAATACATTCAAGCATTGTTATAGACAATTTCTGATGTATATTCTTTGTTTACATAATGCCACCCACTGAAACAACAAAAAACATGTGTTTCTGCAATGACTTGGTTTCACTTACAATCACATGACTAAAGCAGGCTGGACAAAAGTTTGTTCACTACATGTTAAATTGCTATACTTGTGAAAAACAGTATGATGAGACATCAATCAAGGATTAGTGTATTTAGTAATAGACCCTACAATTTTTTATTTTTATAGCTTTATAAATAGCTAATGCTAAACGTTTCATCAGTGATAACAATGTACTGTTACTTTTATTTAAAGAAGTATACCATTTCATTCTTTGTGATCGAGCGCTTTAATTGTATTACTCTCTTAGTCTTTGTGATTTGTGTTGTTGTGTTTCTGTATTGTCTACACACTGTATGTTTTAATTGTATTGCTTTTCTTGTCTTTGCAATTTTTGTTTTGTTGTGTTTCTGTATTATGAAGCTTCTTTTTTATGATTGATGCAGTTAACCTTACCTTATATCATGACACCCCAGCCCCCTGACATACAATTGCAAAGGGTAATCTTTTAATCAGCTTCTGAAAAAAACCATTTTAGTTTCTTTGTGTTGAGAAAAAAAAAACCAAAAAAACATCGTTTTAAAAACGATGTTTTTTTTAATGATCATCTTTTATTTTTTTGTAGGTCAAGAACCTTTTGACCCCTGTATGGAAAATGTTCAAACGTAGGTCATTACTTCATCAGTTCACTTCTACTTAACTCTGAAGAATATCGATATCAAGCAAGAAGATGTGTAAATGGTTTGTGAAAATTTCATAAACTATAAGCTTTAATTAACATATCCATATAAGGTTTTTTTCCTATTGTTTATTTAACCTGAAGGTGTCAACAAATTTTGTTCATATAAAGATTAAGCACATCAAACATAAAACTTTTATCTGATTTTTTATTGAACATGTATAATTTTGTAGATTCTGGAGTCTATCAAATTGTATAAAAAATTACTTGTCAAATAAAATGATTTATTGATTTGTTCTAAAATTACTATAAGACTGAAAATAAAAGATGGGGATAAAATGGTGCTGCAGTATAGAAATATCAGGTGGGTGGTTGTATGTTATTCATGATATTGTAAGGTATCATAATTATGAAATACTTTTTCTTTTCCACATAAACAAACATGCTTGTATTTAGCATCAGTTTCACAATTGTAATGACCCAATTCAGTTACTGTTTAGTGTAGGCTTATCTGCTAATCATAAAATATTAAATGATAGACTTGTTGATAAAAATAGATGATAGAATAAAACAGTTCATTTCATTAAATTCAAAGCCATAGGCTGTAATTTACATGACATTATAATCAAAACATACTATGTATAATGCTTGTATTGTGACTTAAAACTGACTAAACTGATTCATATTGAAGTACATCTGTATGCAAGTTATGAATTATATAATAGGCAGTGCTGCAGCTATCTGTCTGATACCCAAACTTTCCACCCCTCCCCTTTTTTTGATTTATGTGCTTTCAACATGACCCTAAGAACCCTGATACAGTAGTAAAGATGAACCCTCCACAGAAAACAACATAGGCTACTAGTACTACAAATTGCTGTTAGAGGAAATGGTAAAAAATGTTACCCTGGCACTAAATGTCTTTATAAATTGCATATAGAGATACTTTATGTATTTTTGATGCAGTGTGTTGAAAGTGAACACGATCTTTAGGGGGGACCGAAAGCAATAAATAAAACATTTTTCAGCACATTGCATCAAAAAGGTTCAAATTAAAAAAGAAATATTATATTTATATCATGCCTTTATATCTTGCTTGTACGTTACCAATTAACAAATCATTTAGAATTACTTTTGTTTTATAAGAGAAAAATGAGGTCAGGCAATTTTTTTTAAAATTTAGTTTTATGCAAAATATGGCCTCGAAATCAAGCAAAAGTGTTTTAGTTTATTAATATATTGTACTTCATGATCAATTAAAGAAATAAATACTAACCTCAATAAAAAACAATAGTTTGTGATCGTTTCTTTGAATGTTACATTTGATTGATTTTTATACTGAAAAAAAAACAATGCTTTGAGGAAATAGCAGCTATAGTACAAACAGAAGTGTACACATTATATCCCCCTAGGTAGAACAAATGAATTCCTTGTGCTGTACTGACAAAAAAAAACTTAAAACACCACGAAAGAAAAGGCGTGTACACAAATAACTTCAAATTACCCATGATTCATAACTCTAGCACTTCACATATATTACACTTCATGTTATGATCACAAGTTGTAGAATTAACAACACCATCTCTTTAATCTTTGTATTGCCTTTTTTTCATTACTGGTATGTGTTATTTGTATTTCCTACCACAGCTTTAACACAACAAAAAATAGTTAAGAATCTAAAACAAGATACAACCATTATACAATAAGTAGACTAGAAATAAAGGTTTAAGAACAAAAAAAAACTGAAAAAAAGAAGTATACTACTGTTCAATAGAAAACATCCCTAAATATTGAAAACGTCATGTAGCCAT
>JAVSBT010068555.1:0-16609 GCA_033118115.1 Pharyngocirrus eroticus
TTACAAAATGTTTAGCATATATTGCTATGTTACATAATGCCAAAAGAAGGAATTGTTATCTGGCTGTTTCCTGCTAATGGTGTTTTAGATTATATTTTAATACACACGTAATTTTAAAAACTTGTTCACGCAACAAAAATGTTCACTCACAAAACAGAGCTTTCGTCCACTAGCAGTGGACTTTATCAACATGTTGTGTTAATTATATAACATTAAACTTGCAGTTTTTATATAAGCTACACAAGCCTTTTTCATAGCGGTATTGACAAGCATCATTATAAACAAATTGGTCATATTTTTATTTTTTCTACTTTAGCTGATGTTGAAATAAAAGAAGATGAGGAATACAAAAAAGTTAACTTTGAGAAGTTCCCCACTCTAAATACAGTTTTCCAGAAGGATGGTGAGATCTTGCTTTGGAATAAATAGACTTTTTGCCCTTTCTCTGAATTGACTAACAATGAAGAATAAAGTTACGCAATAGGAACAGGAATAATTATTACATATTTTGTCATTTAAATTGAGTTGGAATTATCTTATATTATCCATGAATACTTATGAGAAAACAACTCATTTCTATCTTTTAGGAACAATTACAGCAGCAAACGCCAGTACTTTGAATGATGGAGCCGCCGCATTGGTTCTCATGACAGCACAAGCAGCACAGAGATTAAATGCTAAGCCTCTTGCAAGAATTGTTGGTAAGAAAATATTAAACAGAAGATTTGTGGTCTTTTTAAGGTGTTGAAATGATACTCTTCCAGTTCCCGATCATACAGCATTGGTTTTGTGGTTGGTTTTTAGTCAATGAATCATATATCTAAAATATTTAGCAGTTTCATGCAATATTTTTATTGTTTTGTTTTCTCTCAAAGGTTTCGCTGATGCAGCCTGTGCCCCCATAGACTTCCCTATTGCCCCAGCATTGGCAGTCCCCAAACTTCTCCAACAGACAGGCATTAATAAACAGGATGTGACCATGTGGGAAATCAATGAAGCTTTCAGTGTAGTCGTCTTGGCTAATATAAAACAATTAGATGTGGATCCAACTAAAGTCAATATTCATGGTGGTGCTGTTAGCATTGGACATCCCATTGGGTAAAATGACTTTCTTTATTTTTTTTAATGTTTAACTTTAAGAAAGGTGCCCTATTATCTAGAGCTGGTCATTCACTTGGCTGTCCCTGCATTTAACAAATTATAGATAAAAGTCTCCCCTGCTTGTTAAGCTAATGCTCCTTTAAAACATGTAAATTGTCATACAAAAATATTACATTGAATTGTAAAAAGTATACAAGTGTACCAAGCGTAACTGAGCTGATATATGATGCAAAATATTAATTTAAGTAAATCTCATGATGTCTTGCAAATCTATACAGAAGATGAAAAAACATGATAGCAAAGGGGACACAGTTCATTCTGTTTCCATTTCAGACAAGCAAGTTTCCATTTTAGACAAACATTGGTAAAGAATGATCTCCATTTTAACTCTAGTCATTTGATTTTTATAATTGTTTAAACCTCCACTCTTTCTTTCATAGAATGTCTGGAGCTAGAATAACAGGTCACATGGTTCACACACTAAAGCCAGGACAGATAGGTGTTGCCGGTATATGCAATGGAGGAGGTGGCGCATCAGCAATTGCCATTGAAAAGTTATGAAGAAGTGAAAACTGACTGAAGACATATCAAAGAATACCTCCATTCATCTTGATCATAAAATTGCATGCTCATGAGAAAAACGCACAATGGGATCATTGCAGAAATGAAGTCATCTGCTATGTGTCTAGTTTCAAAGCAAGTGACATTCATGTGTAGTATACAAGAGATGCAACAGTAATGTGCATGAAAAGTGACTAATGACAAAAAACCCAGTATCAATCCAAATATGAATTACTAATGCTGAGATGAGATAAAGTTGATCTGAAAACTAAATGTGTGCTTATAAAATAAATGAACATTTCAGAATTTGAATTTGTATACTATAAGATAATTTTATCCTATTTAATACATTAAAACATTCAGTATTTAATCGAAACATTGTGATATATCAACCAAATTATGATCCTGAAATTTGCTGAAAAGGTTAAAACTTGTTATGTGAACAAACTGAAAATATACAAATTATATGGAAAAAATCATACTTTACTTTAGATGTATATGTATACCAGTTTTATTTTCTCATAATGTTTTTATTAAATTACTCATGTATACAAAGAGTTTTCTATTCATGAAAATCCACAAGACAATTTTATTTTATGTCCAACGTCCATTGACAATTTTGCATTACCTTTTGTCTACACACAAATATATTCAACCACTTGAATATAGGATTTTTTAATTTTATATTTTATTTGGTTTCAACATATAGGCCAATTGGGCTCGCACAATCTTTTTAAAACAAATGCAACCTCTGCTTATAAATCCACTCCAGAATATTTTAAGACAAATTACACAGTTTAAACATCATGAGGATTGATTCTTCATTCTTTTGGGCCCCTAAAGCTATGACCATTTGTTTATTCTTACTGATTTTCAGTTCATGGGGAGCAATGTGAATATATATTCTACAGATAGGCGAATCTGTCTTCCCAAAATGCCACACATTAAGATATCTATCCTTTGATGCTGTCAAGATCAGGCTTCTATCAGAACTCATTGCAACTTTACAAACCTGTCGGAAAGAAAAGAAAAAAAACAAGTTATCTTTTTTTCATTCTTTTAGAATGATTTGAAAATGTCTCCATATTGTAAGTAATAACTGTAGCAAGTAAAGTGTAAAAAAAAGTACTGCGATTGTTGACCTACCTCTGCAGTATGGTTGCCATAAGTATGTAAAAGTATTTCATTCTCTAGATCCCACAAGGAGGCAGTGTGATCTGCAGCTCCACAGAGCAGAAGGCTACTGTCTTCAGACAAAACCATATCAACAATTTTCTCTCCTCTGTGGTTATGCAGACTTGGATTTTGAGTGTTCTTGACCTTGGTATAGTACATATTACTCTCATAACCACATGTGAGAATGTCCCATATCTGCAAATCTCCATGGCAACCTGTAGATACTGCCCCTCCATTTTTCAAAACTCTGGTTGTCGTGGCTCTGTATTCTTTGAACTTCTTGCCCTCTTTAAAGTCATACCCCTTTGTTGGAGGGTCAAGTTCTTTGGTTTTGAGATTAAAAACATAAACATCAGACAGTCTTGTATCTTCTTCAGGGTGGTTGTTGGTTACCGCATATGACATATCTTCGACAATTTGAATTTCTGTTGGTATGACAAAGCTGTGATAAGTCACCTGGATGAAAAAGTTGTGGGTTGTCAAATTCAAAAGCTTGAAGGATAGCGCTGAAAATAAAAGAATGGTAATTCTTAGAATTCAGGATTTATCATTTCAAGTTAGACTAAGAGACCTCGGATAGAATGAATGACTTGTTTCAATGTATTCTAATCTTGGATTTATACAAGGCTTAAATTGAGGTAACAGGTAAATATTTCAAAAAGAACAATGTATTTTTATACAGGCTCCTTACATAAAAAGAATGAACATTGGAATATTACTAATAAATTAAATATTGTGATATAATTTACAGGCAGGGTTTTCTCCATTTGGATCATAGTTTTCCACAGAGGCAAGTAAAAGAGATGATCTATCTGCAGTCACACATGCTGACAAGGCAAACACATCTTTATCAAAACTTTTGATCGGTCTCCCAGTAGTAGTATCCCATTCCTGAAAAAAATAATAGTTTTTTTAAAAAGGAAAAATTTATTATTTTTTTGTGAAAATAAGCAAACACGTTGGTACTAATAATTATAAATTTGTGTATCATTTTGTTTATTACTTATGATTTGATAAAATTGTGCAAACTTAAATCTCATTTAAAGACTTAATTTAGATGAAGTGTTCAAGGATTTCTCAGGGATTCATTCATTTTTGAGATGACTCATGGCTTGCACTTGATTGGTGTCATTACTTTGTCTAATAGGACAACGGGGGGGGGGGGGGGGATAGGAACGTGTCTACTTACTTGAAACAGGTACATATGTGGGAAGACATTGGTTGTCCAGTCATTTCTTGTTAAACCCACAACCACGCTATCATTGACAGCCGTGTCTAACCATGGCGTTGCTATGTCGGTTGTGTAGTGTTGTTCTAGCTTGTATGCAACATCATATTTCTCCATATCCCAAACAACTGGTATAGTTTCTTCCATTCCTGCTATCAAATACTTGGAATTTTCCAGAATAACTATACAAGAGACACCTTTCATATTTGTCAAGAGGTTCTTCTGGGTACTAACGTTGGTTTTCCTATGAAAATGAGGGCCATTTCTAAATTCAATTTGGTTGTCTTTATCACCTTGCTCATTCTGTTCTGCTGTTGATTCTTCTTCCAAATCTTGCACAGCACGAGATTTTTCCAATAAATGGAATATATCCCATAATTTCACAACTCCCTCCCTTTCTGAGCATGTGTAGAAGCAATAAGCTGCAACTGCAGCTGTAACATGATCCATCCTTCTTGAATGAGCTTCCAGAGAGTAGATGCATTTGGATAGGTGCAAATCCCAAACATAGATTTGCCCTGCTTTAGATGCTGCCAAAACCACATGATTGACTTCTTCCAAAATAAGGAACATGTCCAACTCTTTGATATCACTTTCTGGTGTATGGGGCTGTCTCAAAATACATTCCACCTGTAATTCGTCTGTTGATGGAGGGAATTCAATGCGGTACAAGGAGCTATGCCTGTTTTGAGAATCTCTTTCAGCTGTGGCTAGAAATACGAATCCAAACTTCTCTGAAAAGGAAACACTTTTCATTTCAAGAGGTTCTAAGGGTGCTTCTACATTGTAGATGAATTCTCCTGTTCTGGTATCAAAGAAATCGATGGAACAGTTTTTCCAGCATATGATTGCCACAGGGTTGGCCTCTTTCTTCTCAAAGAGAACCATTTTGAAAAGAGCTTTTATGCCACACCTGACTTTATAACGGTAGGTATTTGCACTGACATCAAAGACATTCAATTTGACAACATCTGCCGTTTGGTCTCCTTCTATGGTTTCTGATCTCAAATTGATGAAAACTAATTCTTTGCCAAACATTGTAAATGTAGCAGAGTCTTGATAGAACTCATCCTTGACATCAAAATTGTGCAGCTGACAAATCAGGGCATCTTTCTCCAGACCCAAAATAGACAGAGTCTGGTTGAAGTCTTCATCGGAGCAGAGAATGGCAACCACTTCAAAGTTATCAGTGTAGGCTAGGATGATAATGTTACTGACGCTGTCCCCTAGGTGGTGTATCAAGTCTGATTCTCTTTTCATGGCTCCAGATATGATTTCCCATTTTCTGATTTTGACTCCTGCCTGGCCGAAAACAAATCTGCTGGAACAAAAGACGTTAGGTGACACCTTGTCAAATTTCAAGCCAAGACTGAAGACAACTTCTGAGCTTGCCAAGTCCCATATTTCAATGAAGCCATCCGTATTCTTGACAACTCCTAGTGTTTTTTCTCTTTCTATCTTCATCATTGCAGTGCAGGTCCATATTTTCTGCTTACATGTTTCCAAGGGGGACGCAAAGCAAGGCATGATTGGTAAAAGCATAGGTTCTTCCAAATTGTCCACAACATCAAGGGCTTGCTCTAAACTTGACCAGATAAGCGGGTATTTGGCTTTATCTATGCAAGGCAAACAGCCAATGAGTTGCTGAGCAAAGGACTTTGGATAAGCTAATAGAGTCTTAGCTGTTAGCTCAAAAAATGTCTTCATAAATTCTATTTCTAAGTCCTTGTGGCAAAACTTGGAGAAATAAACACTAAGATTTGTTGGTCTTATTGCTTGTAGCTCTAGTGACAAGTACTTAAAGTTGCACAAACATTCTTCTTTGATTTTTTCGATGAGAGCATCTACGTCATCTAGCAAGCAAAGAACTTCTGGCAAATATAAAATCTTCCTAGGATTTGAAGTTGAGAGAGGCTGTGGAATAACTTGACGACTTGCATCTTCAATCTCTTCATCATCATAATATGAACAATAAGTCTTGTGAATGCCTTCTGTCTGTGAAAATAAAGCAAAAACTCTATTTCTAAGTTCTGTAACCCATTCATCATCCTGTGACATCAGGTGATCTTCACCAACATACCTCTGACAAATGAATTTCTTGAAAATAGTTCTTTCTACCGTGTAAACTATCTGCCCATGCACCATTTTTTTGGTCAAGAAATCACCTAAATCCGCCAAGACAGCAGATAAAACACTTAATGGAAATACTATGGTATCGGGCAATGGCCCCAAGTCATTGGCCTGAAAGAATTCCTCCATGATGTCATTATCACATGATAGGAAGTCATTGATTTCGGCTTCTGTTAAGCCATTGGACAATAAGAGAATGCTACATAAAACAGTCTTGACCACTTGCACTCCATGTTTGGTACCAACCCTTTCTAAAAGGTTATCAACACTCTGTTCTAAGTCTTCAGGCATATCAGAAATCTCGTCTTCATCAGAATGACTTGACCACAGCATGGCCTTTGATATCACTAACCTCATAAACAAAGGAGTTTTGGGTGTGCCTTCATTTTGAAAAGTGGTCATCAGGATGTTTTTCTGCTCTTCTGTCAGACATCTTTGTTTGGACTGCAAAACTTTGTCAATAAAATGGCCAGCGTCCTCTTTGGAGTAAGCTGGGATTTCTATGAAACTATTTCTCGCTCCTACAAGACTTCCAATCCTGGATGACAGTTTCCGTTGATTCAAGTCAACAGATAATATCAAATGGACATACTTAGGTAGATTTCTAGGCAACCAAAACATAGTATGAGCTCTGTTTTTTTCTTCTAGGTTTTCCACACCATCAAGTAAAATGACAAGTGGTTGCTTTTCTCCATGCCACTTTGAAATTGATTCCAGTAAAGAATTAAACTCTCTTGAGATGAGGTCAGCAGTTGCGCAATCAAGGTCTTTTATATCCATGTTGTAAGCTAGAGCAACATGATGATACAAAGTCATGAGCGTGTCTCTAATTTGCAACGTGCCTTGTGTCAATCCAAGATGGCGGAATACAACACTAATACTAGCACTGTGTAGAGATTTCAAATGATCTGCAATCAAAACCATAGTGGCTGTTTTTCCAGAACCTTCTTCTCCATACAAGACCAGTGGTTTATGAATTTCTTTTCCTTTGGTATCTACGTACTCAACAACCTTTTCCAAAATCTCTTTTCTTGGACAAAGCCCTGGTAACATGTCAACTGCAAACTGTCCATGGTACACTGCATCTTGTATCACAGTAGAATAATGAACTTGTTTCCTTTGTATCATCAGGCGCTTTTCCTCTACCAGTCTTTTAATATCATTTGTAAAATTCTCACATAAACCTGTGAGATATTCTTCATGTTCTGGAATATTCTCTGGATCGATGTAATCATCCTCCACTTCGATTCCAAAGCCGTTACAATTTTTCTCGCCAAGTGTTTCAATGATGCTTCTTTTGAGTGCTGCTAACTTGTTTTTGCTTTCAACATTAAAGATTCCAGATTCTGGGTCAGCACTAGGGTCAAGGTATCTGTCTGCAGCTGATTGGACGCTTGATAAGTTTTTGATTTCTCTGATGTAGCACAGCGTTTTAGTCTTTGGGTCTGGATGGTCCAGTATGCCCCCTTTAATCTCTTTATCTAGATCTGAAACAGGGGATTAAAAAAAGCATTTTAGTTCAAATCTGTAAACTTTATATAAGTAAAATAATCCAGACATAAATATATTACCCTGTTGATGTGTCAAGAAAATGTTTTAGAAATACACGTGTACCACAAAACGATCAGACTCACAATAAATTTGTCAATCATAGAATGTTTTGTGTTTACTTACTGGATGTAAAAAACAATGCTTTCTGATCTTTAGTCAAGTTTTCTTGACTCACTGCCACATTAAAGGAATCTTTGAATAGAATTTGAAGAAGGGGTTCTTTTTCTTCCCATAGGTCAGGATCAGCAGACACATCCTTGAAAGTAGTTAGAAGAAGCAAGAAAATGTTTTTTCATTGTTAATTACTATTAATTTTCCAAAATAAAATGTTTGTGGAAAAATAAAGCTGGAGTTTATTGTACACTTTTCTTTTTTCTATATCATAATTCATTAGATAAGCTGTTTAAAGCTGAACCTTTTTATATGAAAATATTTGTTTTGCACTGTTATTGATCTGAATAAATCATACTATAATTAAAGAAAATCTATGTAATCTGAATTCAAACCTTTAGTATATAAACTTTTGGATTGACATTTTCCTCTAAAATAAACCATTCTTCAAACAGTTCATTGTCTTCTAATTTAGCATTTTTGGCTGCATCATTCAAAGTAACAAACAACTCTGAGGAAATCTGTCTTGGAATTTCCACTGAACCATACCTGTTTCCTATAAGAAGCTGAAATGCAGAAATATTGCTTTAGTAGACATATTTCTTATGTAATATACATACATACCAACATTTTGTATTGTATTTGATTTATTTAGTGAGTATTTTTTTATAACAAAATGGAACTTACAACAAATGATGGCCCAAGAGATTCTTTGTGGCATTTTTCAATGGCTGACATTCTTAAGTCCATATTATCAGCATTTGGGTTTTGCAAGTTGAAATCAACAATTTGAAAATCAATGTTATGTTTCTTGAAATAAGTTCTCAGTTCTGGATATACTCTTTCTCTTAATATCCTCCTTTCTTCATAGAAATCTATAATGATTAAAGAAAGATGATAGAAATTGTTTCTTTATTACAAGACAGGCATGTGTATATTCCTATCGTAGAGCATGCAACTTTTTGTCTACTAGATACTAGTCCAGTTTACTTCCCTAGAACCTTCTAGGTAAATGGATGAACCTCTGACTGTTTCCTTCTCACAGACAGAGCCATTATGTGAAAAAGAGGGTGGAAAGACCAACCTTGGGCATGTTTGAAGCAATTCTAGATAATTAGGTTGCAATTTTGCTATTATTGTGAAAGAGAAAAATATTTTTGATGGATAAGTTTTCTCACAAAGTAGATCTATGTAAAAAAAAAACTTTTTCAATTTATTGCCAAAAAAAAAAAATGGAACACAAAGTACCTTTCTATATTTTTGAAATTTCACAGCTCAAAAATAAAACAACTTTGGAATTATTATTTGAGTAAAATATAATACTCACCAGAATCTAAGCTACACAAATAAATCCTGATCACTGAAGGTATCAGAGATGGAAGACTGTCTAAGCGACCTCTTAAAATCTGTACATCTGCTTCTTGACTTTTTGAAGAAAGATTGACTGACCCTGCTCTTCTCATTTCTAGACATCAAAATTATGGGATTGATTTATAGGTAAATAAAATGCAGTTGAATGAAAGGATTATAAATTATAAGCATCATATCAGATTTATTATTTATCTATTACTTAGTTCACTCCTCTGTACATTAAGTAATCAATTCATTCATTCATTCATTCATTCATTCATTCATTCATTCATTCATTCATTGTCCTTACCTTTCTTTTTCTTCTTTTCTGCATCTTCTGGGAGGGCTGGTTTTGGTTTTCTAAGGCCTCCATTTGGAAGATTCGTGACATCAAGAAGTGGGGCCATATCTACTTTTTTGGGTTTGAAGTAAAATTTCTTCAATTTCATCATCATGCTTACTGTCTGGTCTAATGGAATCAAACGTCTGAGCCGTTGGCTAAAAGTTAGGCACAAAGATTTAAACACACTACTGATAATTTCTTGAAATACACTATTCACTTGGTAACTTGGTATGCATAGATTTTTTCATTATGCATGTAGTATAAATTTCAATAAACAAAATACTCAAGTTACCACATAGTGACAGCACTGTTTCTAAGTGTCGAACATGAATACATGTTTCAGTACTGCAGAGTCTCTCTTGTTCAGTTTCGGGTTTTGCATTTCCATATATTATTTGAGTTTGTTGAGAGATTGATATTGCACTGGTTTGAGATCTAAGAATCTTGTAAGATATTTTTTTAGATAATGACGGATAGAATATATATCATCGACAACCGTGTATCAATCAACCACATAAGTGTCTGATAAATATTCCATACCTTTCCATCTGCAATTGATGAACTTTTTCCAACTTCCCACCAGAGGTTTGTGGCCTTTCCTCTAGAGATTTTTCTTCATATTTTTTATTGAGTGTGTCACAGATCAATGCTGACGCTGCTGTATGGGGCCTTAATGTCTCTTGATAAGCACTTGGTACTCTGTCATGGATGGCTCCAGTGAGGGCAAATGACCTTGGGCCTCTTTTCTTTAGCTAAAGTAAAAATAAAGAATTTGTATTTATTTAATGTTCCTGTCTGACTGAAATAAGAAACAAAGTTTTATTTGCTATGTCATTATGAACTTTATTATTAAAGGTGCTTTATTAGTCAATCATATCCTTTTAAACTTTTTTTCTCATTTGTCTTGTACACAACTGTGCATTTGCATAAGTGATAGAAATCAACAGTATAAGATTGGACTCCATGGCTTTTCATGTAAAGAAATATTTTTATTAAAAAGTCCCTGTGAGAAAAGTCCATCCCATCCAAAAGAACTATTTATATCATATATAACAAAGCAATTTTAATGTACAGAAACATAAAAAACACTTCAAAACATATAAATTCAATTGGAAAAAATCCCAACTCTCATTGCAAGTGTCCAGAATAAGATTCAAGTTGTTTTTATTCATATAAAGGGAAGAGATAAGCCCTTGAATATTACTTGATCTATAACAGACTTTTGAAGGAAGATTGTGAATCCATGCAGAAAATTCAAATAGGAGTAACTCAAAAATATTCAATTGTATGACACATAGAGGAAATTCATTTTGCATTAATTGTACATTACTGGAGCCCACAGAGAAAACTCTTTATGTGAACAGTCCCTCCCAAAGGACAATTTCATCTGTTGGGGTCAACCAGTGCTTTATATCTATGTTTTAGATGGGGGTTATTGATATAGTTGACTTACATGTGCTATGGGGGGTGTATAGTAATTCCTAGTATACAAAATGTTTGTTTTTTTCTTTTTCTTGTTACTCATATCTCTTTGCCTTGCCAACTGACTCAAAAGGAGCACAGGAATTTTGTCATTTGTTAATGGGCTTTAAAGTTGTGAAGTTTCTCTTGTCATCAGTAAAGTAAGTAAAGGTTTCTAACATAAACAAAATAGTAGTAGATATGTTCTGGCTCTAAGATCCATTGTTAGAAATGACTATTCAGCTTTGGAACAAAATTTCCTCTTTAAAGTTTCGTTCCAAAGTTGAATAATTATTTCTAATTAACAAAATACATTTCCCAAAACACTAAGCCCCTGACATTGTCACATGGGGGCTTGGTGTTTTTGATACACCCTGTCACAGATTTCTTAGATATTTGGGTCGTCAGACTCGTCACCATTAAATATCCCTCATATATTCTCTAAAATGTCTAAGTTGGATGATGTGATAATTCCCCTTTCACATAATACCCTCTTCAAATATACACCCTCTTCAAAAGTGTCACCAAAGTGGAGTTTCACTGTTCTTTGAGATTGTGATGAATAAAAAATCCAACTTACATTAGCCAATTGCCTGATAGCCTGATTTTCACAAGACCATGCTTTGGCTGAAAGGAACAAGGGTAATTGATTTCACATTTGAACCATCATATTATGGATGAAATGTATGTACATTTGCATTGATTTACGGGTCTTATTCCCTCCGAATGTATTAATATTTCAAAGCCTTAGTTCAGACAAAGAGAAATTTGCCATAGGATACAGGGACCGTGGACTTCAAAGGGCCAATGATGCCTCAGTTATCCCTTTGAAAATACTCACTTTTTCTTTCATTTTTGTGTCTAACAGTGCATGTGTTTGTATCCACAATGGCTAATCAATAACACTTTAAAAACAAGGGCTTTGAAAAAAAAAAGCTTTGTAGATATTTCGTTATCTTGTGTTGTTTGCATATTGAGAAATTAAATGGAACGTTTTGACATTTATAAGCAATCATTTGCATTGTTTCGGGAAACATCTAAGGAATTTTCTTATAAATGAATTCATTGAGGAGGTATTTACATATATTTATGTTCATGTATGAATTTTCCAATAATTGGGTGGAGCAATAATGCTATAAAGTATAAAACAACATGCAAAGTGGCTTATTTTTTCTCTTTCTCATGAATTGCACAACTACATCAATAAAACTAAGGTGTCATTTATTATACAATTGCATTATTCTGCCAATGGATTCACTGAGATGATGATTTATTGTAGGTTGACAATTTTTTTTCTGAAGTAGCCTATACAAGAAATGCAGGGAATATGAACAAAACATGAAGGAGCTCAAACTATATATTACACACAGTTAGAGTATTTCCAATACATTAAATTTTGACAGGAGCAATTGCCCTGGCTCCATTTGCGCTAATAAATAAACACCTTAGTTCATTGGGCTAGAGCATAAAATATCAACAAGAGGTCATAACTTTTAAAGATTATAAATTTATCTAAAAATAAAAAATTGATGATAAGAATGGGACTTGTCATACAAAAAATTATGAGCTGATTCAATGAGTTATTGATGATACTTACCAAGACTTGTCTGGGGCCTTGTTTGGGCTGGCAGTGGAGGTAGATACTATAAATACACAATGATTAATGACAGAAACAATCATTTGAGTTTAAATAGTATAGACATGTAGGTCCAAGATTTTGAAATACAGGTTTTCATATAACCCTATCAAAATTTAACATTCTTAAAAATCAACTGTACTGCAATGGTATAGATTTGTCAAAGATATCTATTCTAAGAGTATTCTATATTTTAGAACAAACTTATAGAGTTGTGAAAAGAAATGTCATTATGTCAGTATCATTAGTGACAAAATGGTGCTGGACCTTGGTCAACATTCTGAAAAAAAGGGGTAAATAATTAGGAAAACTGGGCAAAATTGGTTTCAACACATCCAAAATTTAATCTTGTATCACTTTTTTTATATTGTTTCTGTATTTTTCATGAATTTGATAACTTTTTTGATTAAATTACATGTAGGGCACTTAATATTTGCTTGAAATCAATGAGTGACTTACCCCATCCACACTGTGTCCATATAGAACCATTAATTCTTGGTTGATAATATCTCGCCTCTCATTCTTGGATATTTCATACCTTTCTTCTATGTAAGGATCTGAAATTTTCTTTTTGTCTAATCCAGTCTCAATAAGCTTCAGACTGATTGACCTCTTTGAACCCTTTGTACTCATGATTGTCTGTTGAAAACAAAGTTTGGTTAATAAACCAGATCTAGATTTTTATAGCTAATCAATGTACTTCATTAAAAGTGTCCTACAGCATTATCAATCTGTGTTTCTTAATTTAATTTGGAAACCAGATAAAAAAGGGAGTATGGTAACTGCAACAATTGGATAACATTGTAGTAAGGGGGTGTATGGTCTAATTCACCTCCTGAGCAAAATCATGTGAAAATTAAGATATTTTGCAACAAAAAACTATGGTAAGAAAGCCATTTCATGGTAATGTTCTTTTGAATTAAGATGGATCTACTTTCTCGTTCAATATACATGAAGTATGTATGCATATATTCTGAAGAATCCATTGCTAACTGATAATTTATTAAAAGATAATTTAAAGTAAAACAATAACTCAGAAATCATGTTTGCTTGATTTATTTTCAAGACATTTCACATGTTGTTGAATTTAATTCTTTCTTTCTTCAACTAGTTAATGAGGTACATGTATCAACAACATGTAAATTGTCTTGGAAAATAAATTAAACAAACATGATTTTCTGAGATATTTTTTATACTACATACATTCTTTTGTTTATTATTTACGATACAGTAAATTCCATTTTTGTATCTATGTCTATATCTATATCTATATCTATATCTATAATTATCTGTATGTTTGATAATGTCACTCTCAATACTATAGTATCCAAGTACTTCATAACTAAAAGAAAATACTTACAGTCATAACTCTTAACTATGGCATCATCCTAAGTTTCACTTCAGAAACCATAAATCCTTGATAAAATAGTGTTAACTCTTGTAGTCAGCATTTTACTTTTTTACTCCATGTTTTTTCCTCCATAAATTTGAAAGATGATTTATTTTCGTTACACCTCTATACTTCAAATATCACAAACAAATAATATACCATGCATGGTTGAATGTGAAATGATATTACATGTATAATGTATATAGCGTCATTTGTATATATCTATAGATTTCTATGGATTATTAACTAATTTCAGGGACTGACCAGGTTGTATTTAATTAGGGAAGATCTATAGAATTAGTTTCTCAATGGTACATTATAAATCATGTCTTTACACCAACATGCTCCACCCCTTCTGATTAAATAACTTCCATTCACACCAGCTGTAGGCCATTTTCTCAATGTATAAAGTATTATGCAGTAAATCTCCCTTCAACTTAATAATTCAAAGAAGTTAATCATAAGGATTTGAGTGTCAATTCAAAATGAGATTGTTAGGAATAATTATAAGACATAGCTATATTGCAAATATTTGGCACAATGTATGGCAGTGAATATTTGGTAAGCCTTACTCAATCAGATCAGGCTTGGAATTGGAATATAGCTTTTAATGAGATAGGTTTATAAAAATTCTTGTGTAATATGTACAATTCATTGGGCTTTTCATGTTGAAATGATTTTAAGTTTCAATACAATATCATACAAGTATTTAGGATTATCCCTTGTAATGGTGCATGTCTACATGCACACTATACAACACTTTAATAACATATTTTTTAGCTACAGCAAGAACACTGGTATGGTGTTTATTGGATCAAAGAGCTTTGTTGCTCAGGAAAAAATACTAAAAGTCATTCCAGACTTGATTCCTCATGTTAAATGCTCATAGAGATTTTTAAAATCCAAAATTCCCAAAATCTTGAGTTAGCACAAAAAAAACCCACCAAAACACAGCAAATCAACAACACAACCCAATGAGCAAGACATTAAGTAATGGACACTCATTGTAAATGAATAAGTTTGATTAGCAAAATAAAGAATTCATTTTTGAATGAAATGTAATTGATGATTTAATTGATAAAAGAACAGACAATCAAAATAGAATGGAAGTTGACATTCCTTGTGGTAAAAATATATCTAACCACTTGGGAAGTGCCCTGACTAACAAGTTTAGTGATTTTTTTTTTGTACTCAACTACATGCAGTTTGTATTTTATTACTGTAAATACTAGTAATAAATTGTAATAGTGTGCGCCATCTAGTGTCAGCTGTTTTGCTTAATTTTGGTATATCTTTATTCAATAAAGACATACGCTGTACTTTTCATTTTCCAGCCTTGGTTTTACAAAAAATAAAAATAAAACAGTACTTACCAACAAATTACATTTAAAAGGTTGAAAGTTATTACCTTGTGGAAATAAGAGAGTTCTTTGTTCTAATTCTAATTGATTTGATAAATGGAAAAATTAAACATTTTTTTAATTATGCAAATAGGATAGAATTGAAATGAAAACATTAAAAATAAATGGCCCAAATGAAAGAAAATGTGTTTGAAATAAAATGGGATAGGAGCACAGAAATTGACTCCAATTAAAGCTGATTCAGTGGTTTTGTGTGGGTATTCAAAAGAACCAGAGCAAATGATGAATAAAGATTTTCCCCATTGATTTTGAAATAAGAAAAGGCAAAGGAGAGACATGATGATTTATGAGTATTGGTGATACAAAAGAAAGCAGGTTTTAATCACATAATGGCCTAGGAGATGGCTGATTCACTCTTTGATAGATGAAACCCAAACCACTATGCATAGTGTTATCATCATCAGATTCATGGGGTTTGAGTACAGTCCTGAGAAAGAGGCCATAGATAAGTTTGTATTCATTTAATTCAGGTAATAAGTTGGTTGAGAATATAAAAATGTCTCAAAAGTGATGAGGTGGAAAGAATGTCTATAATGGTAAACCCATTAAATCACAGCTGTATTTTGTTTGCTAACCCCTGAAATCGTCACAAGGGGCGGAGCTTGACTTGGCAAGGATAAATGGTTTTTCGGCACGCTTCCACGAATCTTTGAGACGCTAGGAAGGGGCGAATCTGTTGCTTCAAGTGGAGTGTATGTTGGGTTGTTTCATCCCCTCCTCCCATAAAAAAGTAAACAAAAATACAATTCAGCAAAATAAACAAACTAAAACAACCAAAGAGCATAGAAAACAACTGAGAGAAAACCCCTTCAAACAAACCCAAAACCAACGCAAACAAATATTTAAAAATACACAAGTGACTCTATCAATAGAACAGTAAAACTAAAAGCAAAATGGATACAAGAAACGCAATTTAAGTTCAATAAGAAAAAAAAGGAAATGATTAGCTCTTCATCCAACGTCACCAATCACGATTTGGGTCATGTTTAAAGTTACACTCTATTAAAATTGATGGTAACAATTTTACACTGTATCGAGACCGATCGTTATGGATGGAGCCGTCAATAAGATGGCGTCCCATATAGCCTTAGCATGCATGCACTATAATGAAAGCTAGTGTCCGCTGCAGCTTAGCCTAAGTCGTGCTATA
>JAVSBT010068666.1:0-16605 GCA_033118115.1 Pharyngocirrus eroticus
AGGCCTTCGGCCTCTTGCCTTCTCGAAATACAATTTCTCTCTTGGTGTATATCATGTACACAACTCGAAACCATAGGGTAAAGTACTAGTATGTATTACAGTAAATAAAGGTTGTCTTTTGCATTTATTTTAATTTCTCCTCATTTTTTATTTTTTCATAGTCGTGACTTGTATAAACTATCTTTTTAATGAGAATTGAATGGGTCTAGAAGTAGCATTTTCAAAATGCATATCTAAAAAATATATTATTTGTCGACTTTCGACTACGACAGCAATGTTGTGAGACACCATTCACTTCCATGTAAACAACTGTAGAAACCAGTTTAAACAAGTTGATGCTTTTATGAGAATTCTAGAAAAAAAATGATGGCTTAAAAGTAATGCAGTGCATCACTTTCAATGCCAAAACAACATAACAATTCAAGATTTTCAGACTCTAAGAGATCTGTGAATAGATAGGCTTATCTTTTAATGTTACCTTTAAACAGAAAATTGAAGTTAATGCACTGGCACCAATATTAAAATGAACAAGATTTTTAAAGACGTGGCCACCTTTCAAACAAACAGGTTTAATCATTTTCTTAAGATGTTATCCTAGAGGTGATTTTCCTCTTTCTATAAAGGGTTAGGGATCTTAATTTCACTTAAAGCGTTGTATTCAATTGTGAGGGATTGGTATATTACTACCCTATACTTTATCCCGCAAACTCTTAAAACAACTGGTGTAAATGAATACAGTGCTTAAAGGTTGCAACGTTACGTAGTACAACAAAACAAAGACGTATTTGAAACAAATATAGAGTCTGTTTCACGTTACATTTAAATATTTTAAAAAAAAGTAGAGGTTTCATGAATAAATGTTTAAAATCAGTATGTAAATACGTCCCAGACTATTTACCTTAGAGAGTATTCACTGCTGGATATAAAACGATCTGTACACACCGACCTATGGTTAAATAATATTCATAAGTTCATGATTGAGTAAAGCTTGCATTAATGCATAATTCGCAAACAAATGGCATGATTATATTACAGGAATACAATCATAAGTTTTCATTGAGGAAGTTTGTGCAAAGAAATAATTGACAAAAGATATTCCTTTTTAAAATTCAACAACCCACACAAATGATAATGAAAGTAGTACACACAGACTTTGTTGTGCCAGTAATAATGATATTGCACCAGATACGACATGTATTCAACCATTTGTTGTAAAGTAGAATATCTTAGAATCAATATTTTTTGCAATTATTTATTTTCAACATTCTGTTCTATTATGTACGTTTAGTTTTATGCCTATTTATCTGGATCCATATTTTTTATTTTTGTTGAAATTCAAGAGATCAATTCAAAAAGTAAAAGTATGAAGTTATGTTATGATTGTTAAAACTTTTAATATTCTAAGCTTGGGGGTTGGATGAACTTTAAATAAATAATTCTTTAAACAAAGTTATGCCAAAATGTATAATTTATTGTGCACTATACGCAACCTGGCCCTGCATTTGAGTGTAATATCTATGTTCTACGTTTATTTTTTGTGACTGGTATAACAATGAGTGTTTATCTACACTGGCATAATGCAACCAGCTCAGTATTAACTTAATGCAGCGATACGCTCATTGTATTCTATTGGAATGTGTCACCATTTACACATAGCAACAAGACAGGACGTTGGTTGTTTTGCCCCACAGCTATGTTCTATAATAGCGGGAGTCAACTATAAGAAATAAAATACAGTTTTAACCTAGAATTGAGGTAAGACAATCTGAAATATTACCGTTGTGTTTTAATCGTTTAAAAGGGAATTTTTTATTCGGCCATTCAAAATTGATTTTTTTGCATAGATAATTGGCTAGCAGAATTATTTTATTGTACGAACAGGCTCGTTTTGTATATCTTTGTTTTTGGCCAAAAATATACGCAAATAAGATTGCAACGGTTTGATTGATTTAGGTGACTACATTTGACAAATGAGCCATATTTTTTTAATAAATGGCCCCTCCGCATCCATCTTCTGATTTATTTATTTATTTTGAATGGTCTTGCCATTTCTTAACAGCACAAGGCACGGACACACAAACGTAATTTCTATAATATTAAAATGACATTCAAGTGTGTTATTCTATTAAAGAAATATATACCTCTGGTGGGTGTGGTTTAATTTCCTGATTGAATATGAAATTACTCATTTTATGGTATTATATGGTACTAAGGTGGACAATTTGGGGTATATACAATAAAAGGAATCTAGTGGGGCCATGACCAGCTCGATGTACAGACACACTACGTTTTAAGATGTGTTAAGGTAATGTCTATGCCCCCTCCCCCCCAAAAAAAAAAGAAAAGAAAAAAAGAAGAAGCCATCAAGTCGTGTGAGTTATTTATTTTGTTGGCAACAGGCCTAATACGAAACATTAAGTTCACTAATGTCATGATCATGTTCTAGCTTGAACTAAGTGTATATGTGATTGTAGACTTCTATACGACACATCTGATGTATGGCAACTAGTTTTAGTTTACCAAATTTGGGCATATCGTTTGTAGACTTCATGTTGTCAGATATTAATGAGGATCATTTGCTGAATTCCCTCATATCAGGTGCAAAGTTTATCATTGAGATTGTTACAAATAATGCCTTTAATGAGTTTTAAAAAAAATAAACATATAAAGACAGCCAGATTGCGAACAGTGACAAAACATGTTTTCGATGAATTAAGAAACTTAAAATTTAATACTCAAACTTCTTGAATTTAATATTTGATTAATCTACTGGATTTAAAAAAATCATGAGTACAGATGACTTAAGCGTTGATGAAACTTTTCATAACAACTCATTTAATAAATAATTGTACATACATTCAGAATAGAAAAATTTCATTTCTCTAACAAACTGCAGCCCCAGATGACTTTTGGAAAATGTTTATCCAGAGTGGCCTATTCAGCATTTGCTGTTCTCCCATAGGGCCCTGTTTACAACAGTTATAGTAATACAACATATTGTTCAATTATTCTAAAAATATTTAAGATCTAAGTTTTTTTTTAAATACCAGTCCTAATGATACAAATATTACTATAGCAAAGGTATGAAACAGGTAATCGATGCTTCAGGGAGTACAAAAAAGTCATTGTAGTAACAATTCAGATCTGTGGTCTTATATCTATGCCAGTGTCGATAATTCGAGTTGCACTCTTCAAATTCCCTTTCCTTGAATGGAACTGTTTCGGCATATTCAGGCACTCCTTTGACTTATCTTACTACATTGATTTAAAATTATATTTCTTTTACAATAAAATATAGTGTTTCATTATCGATTGCCCTTTTTTGAGATCTGTATGACATTCATAGAAGCTCTAAATGGAACTAGGTACCACCGAGAGTCTAAGGGGCCAGTAAAGTCATGTCTTAAAATGTAGGAATGACCTTCTCCTAAAAATAGGAGCCAAGAAGAGAAAGGAAGAAAAAAAGAGGAGGGGGGGGGGGGGGATACCACTTTTTTCCAAAGGTAGTTGTGAACAATGATGAAAAGTCATCCAATAAACAAATAAATAAAACATATTCATATGATAGAAAAGGAAATTTAAAACTTAACAATGTGTTTGTGATAATGAAGGTGAGTGTTTACTTAGAGATAGTCCGTGGACCTTGTCCCTTTCAAGTGTACCGCCCCTTTACCTCGAAGACTGATCTTTTCATTTGTATTCTATTGATATGAATTATCATTATCTTATACATTGCAACATAGAGAGGACGTTCATGGTTTTGCGAATAGTCAAGTTCAAAAGTACGGCGTGTTATGAGTCAACTGTTAGAAATAGAAACGTTTTAATCTACACTGGAGATAAGACACCTTGAATGTATTTTTTTTTCATTCCAAATTGATTAGTTGGTCATAGGAGTGTTTTTGCATAAAAAGTTGTCAGCGCCTGTTGATTTTTTTTTTCTTAAATCTCAAAATGAAATAACACACACTTTGAGAGGGGTTTTGATTTGCACAGGAATCTTTTGGGAACTATAAGTATGGCTAAAAATCACTTTGAAATCCTTATTCTGTTGATAATGTGTTGAAATAAAAATGTTTGATACTATATTAAACTAGTGATTCCTTTTATCAAGTATTTTCACACCAATCTTAAAGTAAGGTAACCTCATTTTTTTAAGTATAACTAAGGGCAAATATGGATCTCTTATCATCATTTACATCTTTGAAAATCCTATTGAAATAGAGTTCAAATAAAAAAATGATAACCTTTATCTAAATTTCAAAATGTTTCTTTTTAAACAAAATTATACAGGAATTCTACAACAGAATGCCTTCACTAAGACAATTTTTTTTTTTTTAGATTAACAATGGGAAATGTTCAAGGAAAAGACATATCTGATGAATCCAATGTGGGCAAGTATACATTATCTGATATATTTGACTAGGTCAGGGTGATATGATTATAAGGGTCATAATGAAATATGAGAAGTTCTGAATAGGTGTGTGCATATATTTATTGATTTTATCTCACATCCATTATGATATATTATTTGTCTAGAGCAATAGTAGCTACACTTTGAACAGAGATATTAAGATAATCAAAAAACACATCGCAATTGAATAGGATTAAAAAAAAAAAAACGATCACAAAGAGACCACTAAAGAGGGCGATGCACTGTGGCTGACCTCTTTAAGTTTTGCCTGTAACTTCAAAAGAAAAAATTCCCCGAAGTGGAACAATAAAGATTTATTTATAAAGATTATAATACAAGTCTAATACAAATACTTTTATAATGGGCTGATGAAAAAATGCATAATTGTTATGTAATATGATTATAAACCAATTATTAACTGATTATATCTCTCTTAGGCAAAAAATGCACAGCAAGACTTGCAGTTAGGAAAAAATTGCACAAAATGATAAGTTTGATAATGGGAGATGATAAACCAAAAGAAACATCATCTGTGACAGATACTTACAATATGGGCAAGTATACATTATCTGATATATTTTACTACAGGGTTCTGGAATTATGAAGGTTATGATTGATAAGTAATTAATGGATGTGTGCATATTGATCTATATTTCACATTCATAAGATATCTGTGTATTTACATCTATGATATCTTTATATTTCACATCTATGATATCTTTGTATTTCTTCTCTAGGAGATGATCAGAAATATGTGAAGCAGGATGAATCCTCAATAGAAGAAGAAGATGAAAGTGGCAAATATTGCACATGTAAATTCATTACACATTTTATCTAATTGTGTGCTTTTTAAAGTTGCCAACTTCTTGGAAACATCTTTCAAATACTATTGTAAACCTCACTAGTAATACATATTACGTATTAAAATGCTGTTCTATCATTCAGTTTTCTTTTAATACACATACTTTTTAGACAGTGTTTGCTCTAAAACTAGCATTCTTGTCCAAGAATGTTGACAACATTGATATTGATTTTAATTTTGTTCAAGATGGATATTTCATTCAAACATACCATCTATGTAAACCATTAATTCCAGGAAGGGCCAGGTTGTTGACCCTTTTTCAGTACCAGCCCTAAAAAGGTAGCCCAAATCCTATTAGAACCATACCATAGAACCAAATGCCTAGAAATACCATAGACGTCGTTGTTGTTGTGATCAAAGAGCAATAACTGTGATATCTTTATAGATTACACCCTTCTTAGGCTCTGGAACTGTTCACATTAAGTATTTAACTTAATGTTTTGTCAGTACGATTCATATAATTGACAAATTAATAATCATTATAATACATTGTTTGTGAACAATTCTAAAGACTGATATATATGTGTAATGGATGTACATTTCCCTATTTTTATATTTGGATTCTATATATCTTTGTCACAGGCACCCAGTGCGGAAACCTAGCACCTTTGTATATATACCATAAAAAGCCTGAGATAGTGGAAAAATTGAGAATTAGTGATTACCCAGGTACAACTGTCACAATCCAGATCAAGGGTCCTGGAAATAGTAAATTTACTGATCTGCTGACTGATACTCCAGTAGATGAAGACGGTTTTGTCAGACTACCAACAGGGACTGTAGTTGAGACACTTAGAGTTTTCTTTGAGAATCCACGAAATACACAATACAAACAAAATCCACAAAGAGGAACTGAAACACCATCTGGAGGTGGAGCAGGAACTACAACTGCAGCTGGTGCACCTGGTGCTTCAACAAAACCTTCAAGTATACATGCACATCTAGTAGTACCTTATTGTTTGATATCATACACTTCATTTAGTCACCATATTTGGCATGCAGCTTTTTACAGTTCTATTATACATTTCTAGCAGGATCTTCTGAAAACATTTCTTTATATAAACCAATGTTTCTGGATTTTCAATAAATGTAATCCCCAAATCTTAAAATTAAAAATTACGAATTTGAATGGAGTAATCCTTGAGGGTTCCTATTCCAAATTCAAAGGTAGAACCTTGGTGCCTCGGTGCCTTTGTATATTATTTCAATGAAGTAGATGCACTCATGAGGCTGTTTTTGATTATGTGAACACTTAAAAAAACAGGCATTGTATTTTAATCATACAGTCCCCATTAACTGTTCATACTATGTTCTTGTTGCCCAAAGAGCATCCCCTACTCGTCATGAAATCTTGATCACTAGGTATGACAACATTCATTAAGATAACAGCATCTTAGATTTCGATCCTAAATGACTATGTAGAGACATGTACATTAGAAAATTAAAACCTATCTTCAACAGGGATAGAGGAGGTATAAACTTGCCACGCTAGAATAACCTATATCCCGTTGTGTGTTTCCTAGATTATTTGTATACCTCTGTGCTCTGGTTGCTTTATTCTATGGACATGAACTGACAAATAAACTGTCATTATGATATATTATTTGTGAACAATTCTGATATATACGAGTAATGAGTGTACATCTCGCTTTTCTCATAATTATGTGTATTATATCTTTGTCACAGGTACCCAGTGCATTGACTTCAGGCTGATGGACAACCCTGGAAATAAAAGTTACTCCAATGATGTGCCAGCTGAAAATGTTTACACACCAACCATACATGTATCACTGAGAAATGAAGAAGGTACAGGGCGGCCAAAGGAAGTAACAAGAATGAGGCTTTGGAATTACCCATGGGCAACTGTCACAATCCAAATCAAGCGTCCTGGAAAGGATGAATTTACTAATCTGCTGACTGACACTCCAGTAGGTGAAGATGGAATTGTCACACTACCAACAGGAACTGTAGTTGATGAACTCATAGTTGGCATTGTGATTCCACAAGATGAACAAAAGAACATTCTTAATATCCAAGTAAATGAAGTTGAATCATCAATTCCACAAATAGGAGCTGAAACACCACCTGGAGGTGCAGCTGGAACTACAACTTCACTTGGTGCACCTGGTGCTTCAACAATACCTTCAACTGGTGAGTAAACTATGCTTTAGAAATGTATTGGGTAAAACAGCAGAGCTAAATGTTGCAGTCCTTTTATTAAGAAAAGTTAGATTATTTTTGGTTAAGTTCAAAACATATATCTAGAAAAAAAGAAAAAAGATAAGACACATACAAATCAAGTCATTCAAAATAAAACCTCGTCAAGACCAAGACATTGAGATGGTACGGGCACATTATAAGATCGACAGGACTTGCAAAGACCATCATGCAGGGCACAGTGCCAGGCGGGAGAAGTCGAGGCAGACCAAGGAAACGATGGGAGGATAACATCAGGGAATGGACAGGGCTACCTCTTGCTAGGACCCTGAGACTAGCGGAGGACAGAGACGGTTGGAGGAGAGTTGTTGGAACATCTGTGGTGCCCCTACAGCCCCCCAACGACTAAGGGAAAAAGAAGAAGAAGAATATTCCAGAATGCTAATTAATCATCATGTGGACAATTTCGCCCAATGAAATTATAATTGTATAGCCTGAGATCCCAAATTTTGAAAGTCACGTAGTCAAAAAGTGGACAATATTTCTTGATTGTTTTCCAATTCTAATTTTGATTTATATGACAGCTAATATATACTTATTTCTATTGTTGTATGATTTTTAGTCTGATCGCCTAGATTTTGCCCTTGATTCAGGAAAGATTTTTATGTTTTCCTGAATTCTTTATTTGAGAGAAGGGATGGATAATGGATAAATGGATAAATACTTTATTAAGTTATAATAAATTGATAGTCTGCCTTTGGAAATTTGGTCTATGTCATTCATGAGCAAACAAATAATAGAAAAGCTATTCTAAACATAGATTGTTCAACACAATACCAATTGAACGAGGTGACCACATAGTAATCCCCTTATTAGTCTGTTTATTCTTTCGTTTTTATTTTTAGTCAGTGGAGATATACAATTGAAATTTAATTTCACAATAAGATATAAACTCCTACCTGGTGAAAAAGAATTAGCAGACAAGCTAAGACCATTGGTGGAACCACGGAGAAAACAATATGACACCAAAGAAGAACAGGCGGTTTGTTTGCAGGAACTTGGAAAACTTTACCTCAAAGCTGGTGTAGAATCAAAAAATGGCAAAGATTTCACCAAAGCTGCTACCTTATTCAATGCAGCTCTTGTCAGAACTTCCAAAGAGGAAGTTCAGAAGAAAATAAAAGGACACCTGGTGGCAGTTAGGCAAGAATTTATGAAAGCCTTTTACCCAGATGCTAAGCTTATTTCACAAAAACAATGGGAGAAAAAAAGGATGCAGAATATACGTACCTTGGAAAGGGTCCGCACAAGTATTAAAGATAACAGTCGGAGTTTAAAAAACCTCATGGATAGGTATGATATTAAAGCCGAGGATGGACAGGAAATAGATAAACGTCTTGTAAATGAAGCTGAAAAACTCACCTTGCTAGTGCAGGAAGAAATGCTTGAATTTATCAGGCATTTGTGGAATCAGAGTGTGGAGTTTTCAAATAGTATCCCACCATGCAGATATTCCATGATAGGACTTGGTTCATTGGCCAGACAGGAAGTGACACCATATTCTGACCTCGAATATGCAATTCTAGTTAAAGAAGATGATGAAAATGTTCAAAGATATTTTGAAAATGTCACTAATCTGTTTCATTTATCTGTTCTTGACCTTGGTGAAACTCCAATTCCTGCGATGGCCATACCATCACTGAATGATTTCATGACACCAGGTGGCGACTGGTTTTATGATAAAATCACAACGTCAGGGTTTAAATTGGATGGCGAAATGCCATGGGCTTGCAAAACCCCTGCTGGTCGGCAAGCTACTAGCAATAAAAGCAGTTTGTCATTTATCAAAACCCCTGTAGAAATGGCAGAATTACTCAAAGATGACAGTGTGTTGGGTCAGTCTTATCACGTCGCAGATGTCTTGAGTCGAACAGTTCATATCATTGGTGACCTTGACTTGTATTTCATTTACAAACACGAAGTCTTCAAAATTGTAAACAAATCAGAGAAAAACATTCATTTTGACAAAAAATATCTAAAGGCAATGAACTGTCTGGAAGATATGTTTGCCCCAAGTAAACCTTTTGTGAATGCAAAATGGGATTATTATAGAACCGTGTCCTTATTTGTTGAGGGTTTGAGATTGTTGTTAACACCTTTCTTTCAAGGGGGTTCTCAGTGGTGCATTATTGAGAATTTTGTGAAAACGAAAGTGTGTTTTGAGGAAGATGCTTTTGAATTGAAAGTGGCTATAGCATTAGGTTATGGCGTGCGCCTTTTGACTTATTTCAGCCATATGGGGCAGTGTGAAAACATGGAGATAAATCCAGGTATTGGAGACTCTGGGATGAAGAGCGTAGGGATCAAATTGAAAACAGTTGTATTGCATATTTGCCTTACCTATTTACCAGATGAAGTATCTCTAACTATTAAGGAAATGATTAAAAAGAAATCAAATTTAAGACTTGATTCTTATCCACCCAATCCTGACTTCAATGTCGAATCAGATGCTGATCCAGTTACACAAATACTAGAATATACGAAAAAAGTACAGTTCGACTATCCTTTGACCAATCCATCATTACGAAAAGTAAAAAGTGAATACGGGAGCAGTCCACCGTCACTGAACTGTTTTTACAGAGAATATTTTCGTTTAGTGGATGAAGAACTAGCTCCCGGCTATTGTAGCAATACTTGTCTAAGACACAAAGTTGAAGTTCTTCATAGGGAAAAACCAAACATTGACAATTTAGATTTTCTGCTAAAAAACACCCATTTATGTTCCTGTGTGTCTATGGTGAAGCTCTATATAAAAGCACAAAGATATTGCACTCGTAGATTTTTAAAACTTCCAACAGGTTCGCCTGATGCTATCTTGAATTGTATTCTTGACGAATTAACGAAATGTACGGAATTAAGAGACATGCTGTTTTTGAATTTCAATTTGCTGAAACTTGCTTATTTCTCCACAGATGTCACAGTTTTGAAATGTGTCGCAGAAAGTGTTGAGAAATTCTTGAATACTGTGGTGCCAAGTTTGACAAAAAGGATGCGTGTCAAAGAGCAATTCCATTATATGGAATTTGAATTCTATTGTTGGTTAAGCCACATATATGAATTCCTTGGTGAATTTGATAAGTTGACAAATCTTCTAGAGAGGTGGATAAATATATTGGAAACATATTATCCTGCTGGAGATTTTGACATAAGGCATATTGAAATATACACTGATCTAGGATATGCTTTGCTGCGAAATCCAGAAAAAGAAGAGGAAGCCATTCATCTTTGGAGAAAGGTTTTACAAAGAATAGAACATGAAGTCAACTCTAGTTCTTCAATGGACAAACCTTACTATGAAACCACTTTAGCTACAAGTGTCAAGAAATTTGCAGAAGAGCTGTTATCTAAAAAACGATATGAAGAGAGTGAAGCATTATTAAAAGAATATTTCTTCGATAACAACAAGTCTTTCAATTTTACAAATTATCACATCTTAACGGCTTTGGTAATGCTTTCATCCTGCTACTGTTTTAGTAAGAGGTGGAACGAAGGTATGGAAGTTTGTGAACAAATCTATTGTATTATGGTAGAGGATGAGGGTGCTGGTGAACTCCTCTCAGCTGGGGATAGGTTCATGATAGGTGACTTAATTATGACTATGTACATTAAATGTGGGAATATTGTAGATTTACCTAAAGCTGCAGAGTTTCACAAGCTAGCCTGCAATAGTCAGAAAGACAAAGTGTTAGCTGTTCTAGAACATACAATATTTCTATTAAACTCATCATTACGCTTGTTTGCAAATGATTTACAGTTTATGGGAAATCATTATTTGACACAGGCCTTGGCTTTAGATCCAACGACGGGCACCAAAAAGGTGGATTTTAGTGTGACAGACATGTGGCTCCATATACTTGTGGTCCTCTGTGGTGCATTGGATGCCTTCAGATCTCCTGTAGTCATAGGATTTGTATCGAATGTTTATAATAACATTGTTGTAAATCTGAAACTGCTTTCAAATTCCTACACAACTACCCTTGATTTATATCAGACCTATGTAGACTATAGACTATGTCACTATTTATTTAGCATTGCAATGGACCCAGAGACATGTTTTGCTTTAAATTCAAAGGAAACAACTGACTTTATCTACCAAACAAAAACACATGTGTCGACATTCTTTCCAAAATGTGCAACAGCTATCAAATGGTGTAAAGATGCAAGATTGCGCTTGAATCCCAATGCTGAAAACATAATACCACAGGGCTACATAGATCCATCCTCTCCGCTTAATTTTACACAAATTGATATCTATTCATTTAGGCAAAGAATAGATATGCAAAGGTTAGGCAGGTAAAAAAAAAAAATGTGTAGGTTTAGAGCTTTGCAGACAATGTATTGTTTTCAACATTATCTGGTATTGAAAAAAAAAACTGTTTAGGGTTGACCTCATGGCTGAAATAATCTCATGATCTCTTTTGTACTCATTCAAACAATGTGACATGGTGTAAGATGATGTAGGATGACATCATCAAACGTCAACCAAGAGTAGTTTGTGGACTTAACTTGGCAGAGAATAAGTATTGCTGAAAGGATGTATAATTTTTATATTTCATTTACAGTAAAAATCATGAATTTCTTGCAAAATGTGTTTGTTTAAAAGAATATATTTGTGTGACATATTAAAAATATGCCTCATTCTGTTGGGAAATTGTACTGTCACATGTGAGGACATATACCAGGATCTAGTGTAATGGTAAATTATTGGATAGAAGGCTATAAAAGTTAGTGTGTCAGATTGAAAGAGTTTATTTATAATATTTTGATACATGATACCATAACAGGAGACCTTAGAAACTTAAAAAGGAAAAAAAAAAAGAAAAAAATCCTACTTCCGGTCGGGTGAAGAGTGTAGCGGATATTACCCGGGCGCTCAACCCGAAACAAGAATACTTTTTATTTTGGCCTTATAAAGAAGAAAAATCTTATAATACAATGTTTTATAGTCATGTTCACAGCTGTACATATTTACTGTAATAAAAGTTCACGTTTGCCTTTTATTTTTATTTTTCTTCTTTTTTTTATTTTCTTTAATGAAAACTGGCAAAAGACACAAGTTGTTTTAATGTTTTATATTGAATTGGTCTAGGAGTAGCATTCTCAAAATGATATCTAAAAATGAATATTTTTTGCCAATTTAGACTACGAAAGCAATATATTGATGCACCATTCGCTTCCATTTGAACAAATGTAGAAACAAGATAAAACATATAATAGTAACAAGTCCGAGGATTTTCATAATGTATTTATCTAACAATATTTCCCTACTATTTGTATAAGCTGTAGTTTGCTATTTGCTGTTTTAAGCACCATGATGTTTGTCATTTTCCTTGTCCATGGAATTCTGAGCAGACTCCTGTAAATCCACATTTCAAAGGCCTCGATTTTTTTGCATGAACAATCTGCTGTTAGTCCATGTTTCTTCCCCAAACAGTAAAGTTGACCATACACAACATTCTATTTTTAATTTACAGGTTTTAATAGCAATATTATTGTTCTTTTAGTTATTACATTTTTGATAAGCCACTCCCATCATTTATCTAATAAAATCTCTAGGGGCATGGTGATTTAAAAAGTGGGATTTGCAGTCACTGGGAGTCAATTAAGAGTTCATATTAGGAAATGCCAGTCCATTCATATTATACAGAGAAATGAGAGAAATCAAACTTTATAACATACTTCAAACTTGTCCTTGTACTATTCATAATATCATGGAGTAAAAACACGTGTTATAACATTGCAAAGTATGCACTGTACAGAAGGGCACTTGTATTCACAACGTTATCAGACCGTTTCATTTGACCTTTAAACCCTATACGACCGAAACCAGTTAACCTCAAAAGCAAACTAGCAGAGCGTATACATAATTCAGAACGAGGCACACACCTGAAACTGTAAGTAGACACTCCCTTCCTGATTCCAGAAACTTTAAATTGCTATCACAAGCTTTGGATTAGTTACATTTACAAGGTAAAGTGTAAATTACCATCATAACAACATTGTGCTACAAGTTTTTAAATATATAGATTACTTGGCATTTGGTAGGCCTACAGTTACCGTCATAGCTAGTTCGCATACACACGTTGCTGGGTTAGAGTAAGGGTTGGGGTTAGAATGAGGTTAACCGTATCTTAACTTTAAGTCTAAACCTACGTCTGCGCTTATTGTCATATTATTGAATTTTCATCTTCATCGTGATTTACATAATAAGACACATATTCATCACAACAACAAGCAACGTGTTGTACAAAAAAGAGTCTTGATCTAAAAATTACCCGGCCTTGTAAGTAAAGGTGTATATCCGCCGGATCAAAACACATGACGTGTATTTTCTCATGTGGTTTGTTTGGAGTATACGCTGTTGTTTATTTCTATAGTTTCCAGTCCATATTAAGTTAATTTTGAATTGTAGGATGATCCGTAAATAAAGAGTTATATATGTATTGCCACTTTTGATTATAAAACATAATTATATAGTTGGAAGGCTCAAAAAACCTCTTTTTTCGAAAAGTTTTGCTCACTATGTGAAATGGTGTTCATTTTCAATGTAAAAGTACACCTTACTTTTTTTGAAAAAACCCTAAAACGCTTATTTTGAACCAATAAAATGATTTAAAAACATGGGAGTTTAATTGATTGAGTGATTATGATACATAAAAAGACACCTACATACCAAATCTTAAGGTTGTTAGAATAGACTTCTAAAATCAAAGTCAGCCTCTGTGGGGATTGAAATCGTGCCATAATCGTTGGATTGTGAAAAAGGAAACTTACATTAGATCGTGAGTTCAATTCTCACTGGGGAATTTACGGCCAATGATCTTTTGTATTACAGCTACAAGAACAAGTGGAAACGAAGTGGAGATTTAGACAGCAGTCCACAAAGTAAAACAGGTGTCAACGTTGCCTTTCCATACCACTACAGGTGACAAAGTTGCCAGCTGCAATTACTACTTAGTTTGAGTTGGAACTTCTAATCAAGTAAGTTTTCATATTATATTCTCATACTTGAGAAAACCACTTTAGATTATAATGCTAAGAGTTGATACAAATGATTAATTTTTGGACAAACTTGAGGCTGAACAGAATAGCATCAAAAATCACAAACTAAATTAACTGATCAGATAAATTATGATTTGGAAAAAACATTTTTTATACAAACATGACTTTTAAACAATATTTTGATCAGAAAAAAGACCTACTTGTTCTGAAAACGTCATACTACCTTCCAAACCGTGCCTCTTCAATTTATAAGTTTAATAGCGTGTCTGTTTAATTTTTGTTTTCAGAATGTCAAAGAGAAGTTCTGTTGGTTCCAATGGTGATGTTGCACCAAAAAAATCCAAGAAAACACAGGATGAGCAGAGTATTGATCTAGATGAGGTTTCGAGTGTACTGAAACAGGATGACCCAGCCACCACTTCTCAAACAGAACCTCAAGACATGATTGTAGATCCACAGATCGATGCAACAGAAGTCACAGATGCAGATGCTGGTTGCGAAGGTAGTTGTAATATTTGTTTCGTTAATGAGAAGATGAAAATCATGATTGTAATATGAAGTTTAACATTTTTAAAATGATGAATACAGATCTGAGGGGCCCAGGGCAAAATAGGGGGGATAGGCATAAAGATATTGAGCACATTTCTTAATTTCTAACTCATATGAATTGGTCTTATTATACATCAGAATAAGAAGAAAATGTGTTTTCATGTGTATACTTTCACTCAATCTGATTCATGTGTATGTGTAAGTTTCAAACAATATATATAAAATCATCTTTAGTCTGGTAAAAAACGATGAGAAAAAAAATTGGGATCTTAGTTCTCAAAAAACACCACAGCATTACAGGAAAGTAAGAAAGGATATTACTCCTCAGCCTCTCGAGTCCCTTCATTAGGTCACTATCCTTTAAAAGTGTTGAGCGGCCATTGATTCCAAGATGACCTTTTGTCCTTGCCTCTATTCAGCATCATAATACATTTCCCTTTTTCTTGTTCTTGTCATTTCAGATGTTCTTCCTGTAGCTGATTTGGAGAGTTCTGGTAGAGAGTACCTTTCGTATAATCTATGTAATTTGAAAGAAATACGGACCCAAATGGAAGCCTCTTATAGATGTCAGAAAAGTGAGTACAGGCATTCACTGATTCAGTTAATAATGAGGACGAGTTCAAGGCATAACATATATCATACATTAAAGAGAACCAAAATACAGTCCCGGAAAAAATTAATGCATGCGCCTATAATATTATATGACAAGCCAGTTTTTTTCTGAATATTTCTATTCCAAACTTTTCTTCTCTATTCCCTTATTGAATTGAGTCATCTTGATATGTAAGTCACATTAAATTTTAGAATAGACCTTCACAGGGGATAAAATACCCCATCTCAAACCATACCCTTCCCCCAATATTTCCCGATCTGATGTGTTTAAGGTGGAAATTTATCAAGAATCATTTGAATTCTTGTTTTTAAAATTCTTCATCTTAGAAGGCTTTCCCTAAGCAATTAAAAAAAGTTATATATTTTGAAAGAGACCCAACAGAACTCTTTCACGGTCCAATGTTTCTACTAGCAGGGGCCAAAAAATGAATGCATACCCCTATAAAACAGTGCAATTTTATGATAAGCCAGTTTTTCCAACTCCAAACTTTTTTTTCTCTATTACCTTATTGGATTGAGTAATTTTGATGTGCAAGTTAAAATACATTTTAGAATAGACTTTCACAAGGGATATAATACCCCATCTGAAATCATACCCCTCCCCCAAAGTTTTCCCTATCTGATACGTTTCTTGGCCATTTACCAAGTATTATTTAAATTCTTGTTTTGAAACTTTTCCCCATTTGAACGTCTTTCCAAACCAGTTAGAAACCATCAAAACAAAATTAAAAATATATAGATAAAGCTGTTAGAAAAAAGGAAAGATAATTAGTAAATTAGTTATGAAAGAGACAGTCGACCAGTAAGCCGATATCACTACCTCATCTTGGACCAAATTGTTCAAAATTGCCCCAAATTTGACTGAAGCAAATCTAATCAATATTAAACTATGTCCAGTTACCAAGGGGCCAAAATAAAATTATCTGATAGGTTTCAGAGAAGCAATATA
>JAVSBT010068777.1:0-16598 GCA_033118115.1 Pharyngocirrus eroticus
GATGAATATGTTGCCTCTATTTAAAGATAAGGGAAATTTTACAAATGATGCTTTTGAATTTTTGCAGAGTATATATTGTGCAATTTGTAAAAGTTGAGTTGGTTACATTTTTTACCCTTTTTGTCTTATAACGATCTATCCTGATCTATCATTTGATGGTTGTTTACCACAAGGTCATCCATCAAGAATGGTTATTTTCAATTCGCTGCTGAAGATACAAAAATTGACTTCAATTTGACAATTTTTCAAAAATGCCAAAATTTAGTCAAATTTTGTAAATTTCAGCATGCTAATAAATAAAAACTCAATGAAACATTAAGGTATAACATTACGCTTTTAAATTATAAAAAATTTCTAAATTAAGATTCTCTTTGAAATTTGATATCATGAATATTAAAGAAGTTGATTCCAATTTTGTGTCAAGTTATTTTTTTGCATTTTGTTTTAGAGAAAATGACTAGAATTGGGTTTTTTTTCTTGGAGTAATTGCTCAAGTATAAAGTTGTGGCTCAGAAAATATCTGATGTGGATAGGGTTTCAGTAAAACTTTATGGCTGTATACTCATAAATGCTATCATGTTTCACTACCTTAAAACGATTTGTAAAATGATGAATCTTTGTCATCTGATCGTCCATTTTGCGTGTAATAGATATCTTTTAACTAGTCCGCAGGTCGTATACGCGGACTAGTTTAACAAAGAAGGAAAGGAAGGTTCGGGTATCAGACAGATAGCTAAACTATAGAACGGGAATAAATTGCTTATAGGTTTCTTTAACTTTTTGGTTTCAGATTTGTTGGCACATTTGCACCATTGACAAAATTGGTTTCTAAAATGACGTGTTAGAGAGATCTTTTCGTCCACTATACAGGTATTAATTTGACTATCCCATTTTTGTCATAGTTCTTCATATAATTATTTCCTATAACGTGAGTACTTTCAGAGTCTGATATTGAAGGACGGTTAATAAGTTACTCAGTGTATATCGGATTATCCTATAAAAAATTCAAACATAATAATTTATTTTCAATTAAAACCTCGTGTGAGGATCACGAATAACACCTGCAACTATTCATCATAACCTGTATCAGCATAGTATTTTTATTCAACTTTACCGAAATCCTAATTTGAAGCAAGCTCAACTCAATTTTCAAAATCAGTTGGCCTTTGATATTGTAATGATCGACTAGTATCGGTAGTTTTGTAGACACGTTGTCTGTGAGGCCCTGTCATACTCATAACTTCATTTGTGTAAGTACTAGTATATACGGCCGTTTCGTGATAGATTTGTGACAATGATTTGCAGCTGTGGTTATACCCACTCAGTATAGCCGATACGAGGTTAATCATATTGGTACATGTATATTATTCGTGCATATGTGGGCTGTGGTTTTACCTTTGATATCATGGCGTATGATCAAAAGGGAAATTTTACAAATGCCTTAAACTTAAAGAGGATCAAAAATTGGGAAATATGCAGCTGAGGGTCAGATTGATTGTTAGAATAATCTGGGCTCGTATGAATAATATGTGATTCTGATAATGCATTGTATTGATACTTGAAGCAAACAATTAAGACATATTGTCCAGGGCAGTCATGTCTAGCATGGTTATATGATAGAGAGTGTGTCGTACGCGATGGTTATATCACAATATAAATAGTTTTAATGTATGCATGTTGCTCAGCCCTGCCATATATGGTTATACGTATATAAAGCGACAAGTAGACAGTATCAATATGCAAATTCATACAGATTGCTCAGCCTCAATTTCAATTTTATTTTGTTTCCCTCGATCTGTGTGACTTAAGCAAACATGCATGATTGGACCAATCAGATGCATGATAAAATTCCCCTTAACCTTACAACACGAAGCTCTAATTAAAATGGCATCATGAGCGTTTCACATCTGAAGATTACCCTTGATAGAATATTCTGGAAAGAACGTTACAAAGTTAAAGGCCGTTTTACTTGTATTTTCCAGAAGGATCCATATTTGTGTTGGTTGGAACCTTGTTTAAAAATTGATTTTAAAATCCCTGTGCCTGTGAATACAATGAAAACACTCTTTCACTTAAAGTATCACAATTTTACACCTCCATATAATGATTGACCTTGAGTTTTTCCCTTTCCTTTGATTTTTTTCAGATTCAGAAATGTCCGAAAATTTAGGAACTGTGAATGAAATTGCAAAAAAGTAAGCTGTGATGGAGGCAAATATATCATTTGAATCTCTCTGTTATCTGTGAGAATTACTTGTAATATCCATTGATTAAGATGTATAATATGGAAAAACAGGGAGGGGGGAGGAAGAATAGAAGATAGCAAAAAGCAGATGAGAAAAATATGGGTATACAAAAAATAGTTCTGTATTGAGATGGTTTAATCTATTGGTGCATATTCTGATTGGATTGATTGCATAAATTGTCTATTTTCTGCTGTTAGGCTAAACAATAAAAAGTGGATAGACGATAAGTTTGAAAATGCTGGAGGAAGACAACTATTTCTGACAAAGGGACGAGACTTTGTCCCTGCTCCACTCCCATCATTACACATAGTGGCAGGAAGCAAACCAGAAAACTTACTGTACATGATCGAAAAATACAATATTGATTTAGATCAACAAGTAGGTATTTTTTAATACACCGTATTGTCATTCTTAGACAAAACAATTAATACTTTTGTACCTTAGCAGGTTCTTGTTTCCTTTTTACATGCACATGGAAGAGTGTGTAATTTCTACAGAAAATGAGCTTTATAACTATACTGTGACCTATTTGTCATTATCAGAGATTTGCAAGCTAAACTATATTGATTTAATTTTGATGATTGTTTGGTTTAAGAAAAAGTTAGAAACATTTGAATAATTGTATTTCTGAGTTTGTCTAGAAAGCTAGAACATTTTATGTAGTTCCAATTGAGAATATTTTACAATGACTGTGTACAAGTCTTTCAAGATAAGTCTATAACAGACCATTACCCATGAAATGGGTGATCAATTTATCAAATATTTTAGATTCAGATAAATGTGCACCAATTGGAAAAAGATTCAAACATATTGACAGGCTGTAATATGTTTGAATTTCACTATACCTAAAATGGGCAGGTTATTTTGTACAAGTCCTACTGGTTCTAAGACTAGACGAATGAATCAGCGGAAATAGGAATGCAAATTGACATTAACAATATATAATACATTGTAATATTCTTTTTATCTTTTGATTTGTAATAGGATGAGTTTGGCCGTACCCCATTTTGGTACTTAATCAATTATGGATATTGCAATGATGAAAATTCAGAGGGAAGTTTCAAAAACATTTTCTATGTACATTGGAATCCAGATATTAATGCAATGGATAAATTTGGGGCAAATCTGTTCCAATCCATGATTTCAGTCGGCTTCAATCCGCTCACGGATCCACTCATCAAAGCAAAATGGTAAGTAAGGAAGATTTTGCACAGGGGGATTGGGAGCGGCCTAGAAGGGTTAAGTATTTCATAACACAGGGTCAGGAACTCAGAATGTTATTGTTTGATCAAGGGATATTATGATCTAAGAGGTTTCATATATTCATTCGAATATGACTCAAACTATTATTGTCCCAAACTATTTTTATTCTTGCACAATGTCTATTTTTTAAGACATAATTTGAGTGGTAAATTCTATGTACAAGCCTTTTTTGGAATCATTGTAAATTAATATCACTATTCTTATTAAAACTGTTGGTATACATATTTCATTCCAGTCATGGCCTTAAGTTAAAGATACATGCATATACTTCTATAGCAATTATTGTTTTCTAGAATTATACTTTGGGACATATTGTAACAAACATCTGAAAAATCTCTTCAATGTCCACCTTAAGAACATTTTTTAAAGCAACCACTACAAACTGATTGGTTAAAGGGATGAGCAATAGTCTATACAACCAATTTGAAAATTTAGTGTATATGCATGTAATAAAATTCAACTGGGAAAATTAATTTTGTTTCCTTCGTGTTTTTTAAAGGCCCAAACTTGTAACAGAACCTGCTGTAGAGATAACTTGGGCCTCCAAAGACAAAAAAGGTACATTTTTGTTTAACTGAATGTCATAATAACATTATCTTATTTACAATTGTAGAGAGTAGTGCATAATATTTATTACAATGTGTTTTCACTCACTCATAAATGTCTTAACTGATATGTTTATTTCATAAAACTATTCTATTCCTACAGGAGATCCCCTAAGAGAGCTGCCGTTAGTAAAATTGAAGGAAGAATACAAGTTTGAGTGGGCAATATTGATCAATCTTTCCAAGCGTACCATAGCAATACCATTGGTAGAGACCAGCAATTTCTCAAGGGAAGCTCTGGAAATTGCAGAGAAAAACGGATATTCCATAGGTAAATTTCTTTGTTTGAAATCCTTAACTAAGAAAATGTAATTAAATACTAATTCTAAATTTTTTATTTCATATCTGCTTTGACAAGTAGCAAATATGATAGTAAAATGCCAAATATAACTGTCCCAAAACTTATTTGAAGTTTATTGATAAAATTATTATGTCTCATTTTTCTAGGCATGAGAGAAAGATATCAACTTGGTATAAAAGATCTAACATCTTTTGATATCAAATATGGAACCAGTAGCAATGAGTTGGAATTGACAACAGAATATGGAGAACAGTTGAAAGGAGAATTGTATGTGGCCCAGTAAGTAATTTTCCTCTTCTCTATAGTAATAAGATAATATTATGAAGATTCATCATTCAACATGAATAATAAATTAACTTTTCACTGATTCAGAAGGAATCAATACATTTAGGAGATGTAAGCAAAACTTAAACCTGTCAAAAGTTTAAATTATTATTCAAGTAATAAGATCATTCACATTTCAAAACATTGTGATTGTGCTCTCTGTAAAATTTATGTTCTTGTATGTTGCAGACTTCAGAAGAATGTGGTCTTGGAAGGCATAATAAAAGGAATGGCAACACGCTTTCAGCCTGTTGAGAATGGAAATTCATTTAAATCAAGGTAGGTACTCAAGTTTATCAGATAAGCAAAAATTATCAATTAATCAGATAAGAGAATTATTTTTTTGTTTACCGAAGCATAATTTATAGCTACGACTTTAAGGTCTGTATTGCCCTCAACAATAAAAGTTCTTATACATATGATAAATGCAGCTTCAATCTTTTCAAAGTTTACAGTAGCTATGAGTATGAATAATCAACATTTTGATGTAATTCATCTGCTAAATGAAAAACAGAACCGCTTAATGGGAATCCAACTGGATTAAGTGTAAGCCATCCTTGTTTTGATTAGCATAGCTCCACTTCTGAATTGACAGTCTCTATGGCATCAGAGTGACATGATGATGAAAGGTTTTGGCAAACACCATCTCACCAATATCATACACTGGGCTTTACATGGTTTAAAGTCTAGTGAATGCTACGTAAAAAAGTCAAAAATGCCATGACAATGACCCTTTAATTTTGATTTGTATGTAAGTACCTGTTCTCAACAGTTGGGCTTTTATGTAAAATGTAAATTATATTTGTATTTCAATTTCTTCACACTGCAATGTTATCTTGTGGTATAGATCCATAACACAGTGGCTAAGAAATACAGAGGTAATTTTATTTTATTTTGAAGTAAGTTTCCCTTCTGGTTCCAACCACAAAACTCCCCTCCTATACACACAAGTTACAATTGTACAAAATGGTCTTATCAGCATTCACCTCAATCCTTTCAACTCCTTTTGCTGTGGTATTCTTGTGTGCAAGTTCCTATCTAACCTTTGTGTCTTGCCAACAACTAATGGGTTTTTTTTGAAAATAAATATTGTCAATATGTGAATTTGATATTGGATCTGATTGGTGGTTGATTTATTGGATTGATAGGTAACACACTTCTTTCTTTGAATCCAACTTACAGAGCAACTTAATTGCTAAAATGTAGAGGGTCTCCAACACAAATTGTCTGTGGCTGTTAGTCATTACTACCAATTGCAAATTCAAAATGTTATCTATTTCTGTTGTCAAACCTTTTTTCCTAAGAACATGTAGTTGAATGTGTTGAGGTAAGAGTTCTGTGTATTCTGATGTCTCTGTTCTTATTGTTATGGTAACAATATCTTGGCTTTTTCCATTACATTATTACACTTGTGCTATTTTGCTTGGATAGTGTTGACCTGTAATGCCATGTTTATACTTTTCCTTGTTGTATCTAACCAATATTTCTAAAGAGTTGCCCATGATAAAACATGCATATTGGTGCACACCCTTTTTCTCAGAGGAGCTTTTGATTCAAATGGAAAAAAGGATCCATATAACATTTATCAATTTATCTATTATAGGACTTGTATATAGTGTGCATGTAGTGTTGTGTAACTTTACACATCAAAAGATACACAGAGAGCAAAATCAGAGTCAATTGATTCATACAAGGGAGTCCAGCCTAACTATGTTGAGTAAATTTGACTTCCCTAAAAGTACATGTAACTTTCAAATGAGTCAACGTGACTTCTCATAGAGTCAATCTGACTCATTATAGATCTGGACTATTTTTTAATTTGTGAGTTTGACTGTTGGGGAAGTCACTGTTAGTCATCCTAGTTGGTCAGTTGACTCTCTTTGACAGCTAACATTTTATATAAGGCTGGACTCCCGTTTATTAGTCAATTGACTCTGATTTGGCTCTCTGTATATTATTTTTCAATCAAGCTTGCTTAAAAGGATTGTTGTGTATGCATTGATGCTAGCAAAAATCAACATGCAAAGAAAGAAAAAGAGTTTAACAGAGGATCTGATAAACAAAGAAAATGTGTCTATGAATATCATAGACAACCTGGTATGTGGGATAGTTACAAAATTATTGTCCAAAAAATGGAGATGCAATATGTGCAAAGCTAGGTAAGAGATGCATGTGGTAGATTTACCCTATCTACTGTGAACAAGAAAATAGGAACAGCAAAATCATATTTGTAAGCCTCTTTATGGCGGAAGTATTATTCTATCCAAGACATAGCATTTTAGAGCTAGGGCCAAGGTTTCTCCTAGGCAATCTGGATCTAGATTTTGAAGGATGTAGATGAAAGGGAAAAATTGAGATGAACTCTGGATTCTGAGCAATTTAGATGTTGGTTAGGAACAAATTTGAAAAAAGTCTCGATCATATATTTCTCTATCTGATAGATTGGAATAGGTCTTTATGATTCTAAAGCTAGGTGCCATAATTTTAGTTACAATGTTGGAGAAAGATTTATAAATATAGTTATCTAGTAATCAAATTATATTATCCTGTTGGGCTCTGTTTTGATGACATTCCAAATATACAATAAGTATCTGCCTGTTTTATTGGATAAACGGAACGGAATCTTTTTTGGTGTTGAAATTTTGAAATAAACTTATATAAAATGTTGTTTAGTTGAATAAAAAATAAAAAGCATTGTTTTAGTTAATATGTGTTTCATTCATAGTCTTTCGTTTGATTGTTTATTAAGTATTATAGTCTCTTTGAGCTATCTTTTGTAATATGTCTAAGATAGATACATTAGAGATTCTTAACCATCACTTTAACTGAAACCTCTCTGCCAAGCCAAGTGAGTTCACTAGCTCTACCTCCCCAACATTAGATTAAAAGTTAGTACTAAACCCTTATTTGTACACCTTCTTTAATTTCGATATGAACAAAATATAGAAGCAAATGTTTATGTTATTTAAAAATTATTTTAAAAAATCCTCAATATTTATTTATTTTTATTTTTCTATACCAACAAATTCATCTGGGCAACAAAATAAATTTCAATCTGTATCACTTTAGTAGACTTTTTTTTTTATCAACTACTCTCTGAAATATTTCAAAATTAGTAATATCAATATTTTGTATAAAGCACCAAATTGTAAAATTTGATATAAATATCCATGTAAACTGACATTTTAATATATTAAGTGAGTAAAAAATCCGAAAAAAGTTATTTCTGAGTTTTGATTTATTGAAATAAACAAAGGCATTAAAAACTATTAAAAAATAAGAAATAACTTTTTGTGGGATTTTTTACAGATATGAATATAATGACACACTATAAAAATGCAATATTTTGTGTTGCACAACATCATCATTGTGTAGTTTCATTCTCTCTCACTCTGTCAAGGGGTCCTCACGGTTCATGCCAACCCCTCCGAACTGCAGCTGCTGTTGAAGCTGCTGCCATTTCATATCCTATTCAATTCCTTACATCACCAAACCATGCTGTTGCTGGTCTTCCCTTTCTCCTCTATATGGGACGAAAAAATGAAAATTTGTGATTGGCTAAAGCTGCAATATATGTATGCACTGTACACTCCCCAGGGAGGATGGAAAAGCAAAGTGGGGTGTGTCCTGCCAGGAAACCGACTACTGCATGCAATGCGCCTTAGAGAAACACTGCTTGAATTTCGGCACAATATAAAAAGTTTAATAATGATAATAATAATTTGCCTACAGTAAAAGTCTAAATATTAGAGTCTAAGTGTTTAATATCAAAGACACCTAATAATAGGATTAGTTGATTTAAAATCTTTCAAAAAATTAACATCAATCCATTTGGAAACTGACCATGAATTCTAAGAAATCTTTGTTCCCAGAAATATGAAAAAATGTAGTTTAAACATTCCTATGGGGATTTAGCAATGGGAAATCTGTTTTGATAAAATGGGTAATCAAAGTTTTTCAACCAGCTCTACTTAGGCAGTGCTAACACTGAGACAAAACAAGACAAAACTATGTGATCATTTTGATACAATGATGAATAGATACCTTTGACATGAGTGATTTTGCATTGGCTTTCTTATTGTAGTTGTGTAAACACGGGAATTCATTCTGGTAAAAGAGGTGTGATATTGACCTCGAATACAGAAGGCAATGAATTGATACTTCTTGATTCTGTAAGAGGAGAAGATCCCCATACAAAATTCATCTGTCTACAGAAGGTAAGTTTGGCTGTAAGCTGTTTGTACTTTGTACCAATTTCTCAAATGTGCACCTTGCTTAATGCACTACTTTATTTTTCAGAAGATATATTGATAAAAGTAATGATGTAGTCTTCACAATATATGTACTGCACTTATAGACAAAATAAAAAACTGATAAGAAAATCCTTTTCACCTTACAAAGTTATAATTAATCAATTTCATCCAGCAAATGTTACTTTGAACTAATTATTTCTCGACAGGGAGAGTATAGTATGGATGACAGCCTAGTGGAAATAGGACAAAAGGAGCGTTGTTCAGCTGGATTTGAAAATCTTTTAAAATTTCCACGACTGCTTCAGATGACAGACTAATGAAAAGCCTGGTTAGGGAAATTGGGCGTCATGAAAAACAATTTATTTGAAAATAAGTTATGATTTAAAACCATTAACACGTTGGACTTTTTACTTTTACTGAGACTTTACAATTAAGTCTATCATCTTGATCATCAATTTTATCTGAAGTTTTTCCACTACACCATCTAGTGGTTGTGTCATTTCGGGTCACATCAACAAAGATTTCAGATGTAATCAAAATTCAAACGGATCAAAAGTAATTAATCATTTGTAGTGTAAACAGATTTTGTATATAGTAAGGTAGTTGCAACAGCTCAAAATCATGGTAGCATAACTCTGATTTTAATCATTAGTAAGGCTCTGCCAAGCGTTCACACTGTCAACCCACTCTTTGGATTTGTAATGATAGAATCAAAGACTCCAATCTTACATTTCATCTCACCAAATTCAAATTGTGGTTAAGTAGTGTCATTTAAGCAGCGGTCGATTTACGTTTTTTTTCTCAGAGGGACCCGCTTGGATGTCTATTAAGGAATTAGCTAAAATCTTCATTTTTTAAGGCAACGTAAATACTTTTTAATGGTTAAAAAAAAGGGCTCGCAAGTTAATCGAAGTTTATTGTTCAACTGAAGAAATGTATGACTTGTTAGTCAGCGTGATTAGTCTGTATGTCGAATATCACAATCATGGTATTTTCTAGGATTATTACAGCCTATTTGATTACAGTTACAGGTGTGGGCAGTAGAATATCTTATGAAAATATAGTGTTATACATGTGGCATATATCTTTTTAATGCATGATAATCTAAGAATGCCATACCATCTAAAGACATTGTTACATCAACAGTTATTGGACACTTGTTAGCTGATTTTAGATTATAATTATATGACAATAGATATTAGATTTAGTAATTCAGATATCACAAATGAACTGAATTCATTTCAAAACATCACATTAAAGTATCTTCTCTACTATGTCCTTGTGGGTGCCTTAATGTGATCACAACATGTTGTAGAGTAAAATATCCTGTTGATATATTGTCATCTCTTTTAAAAAAAAGGGATATATACCCTATTCTATTTTTTCTCTTCTTTTCATGTTCATTTGCAGGAATTAGCAAAGAATGTTTAGAAAATTCTGTGTAACGCATGCTATCATGATTTTGTGCTGTTGTAAAGTGGTTCTGAATGCTTTTATGTTATCAAAATCATTTTCGTGTTGAAGTAGAGATTACAGCATGTAGAAACCCCAATTAAATTGACACATTCACTTGAACTAAAGCAGGTGAAAAATTGATAGTTCAAAAGTCAATATTGGATTCTCACATTTAAAGCTGTGTTTTAGATTTGAATATATTTTTGAAAACCAGGTAGGGAGGGCATCTACAAGATTGTACAAAAATTAATATTGTTGAACTAACTTGGATGAAAGTTGGGCTGAGGTCGAGGATAAAGAACTGTTTTATTCTAGAACTGTTCTTTTTAGTGTTCTCTTGGTATATGTAACATTTTGGGGGCAGCAATGTTACTTAACCATTTGTGTTATATTTCTGCCTTACTGCTGGGATCCAAAGATGACTTGTTGCCATCACAGTACTACTATAGAACACCATAATAGTAGGCTAGAGGAAAACGTGTTCCTAAATGACACTTTTCCTGAAAATCCCAGAAAATTAATGGAACAAGTAAAAATTCAGCATACGCTTGTTTCTGGGCTTTACCATCTGCTAGGCCCCTACAACTGCAGACGAGTACCTCAATCCTTACCAGGCCTTGAAATTTCGCGATTTTGAAATTACGGGTGCGATGATTATTTTTCCCCCCCCCCTTGTTATTCTGACTTTTTTTGATTGATTTTATTTGTTACTGTGTCTATAGGAACTGTTACTTGCATTGATTCAGAATAAACACCTGATTTTGTCACTTTATTGTGTAAAATAAAATCCTTGGTGCAACTTGTTGCACCAAGGATTTTTCTAGATTTCAAGGCCTGCCTTACCATTAAGGAGTAATAACTGTGTTATTCTATAACCTCACTATTTAGTGTTCTCTTCGTATATTAGCGAAGATATTATTGGTTCCAAGATCCATGCTAAGATAAGTTATTCTACATTGGAACTAAAAGTTTTGAGGAAGAATTATCACCCCATAGCATTTCGACCTCTCCTAGAGTGCTTGATCACATGAATGGTCATCTGACTGTATAGTGTTATTATCCCACTCAGGAAATTACATTATACTACCTGAGAGATATGAATTAAATTACACTCAAATTATTCATATCTTAGAGCTCTCTGCCTGACAACCATATTTTGTTCATTATAATGATTTTATCAGCAGAAACATGGTGCTGCCGGCAATGGGATCCCCTGTTACCCTGATAAAGCAAACATATACATGGAAACATTTGAAGAAACAGCACTAGTCCCACCATGGGTGAGATATGTTGATGACATATTCATACTCATCGATGAAAAAGAAGTGGATGGTTTCTCTGAACATATTGATAGCATTTACATTATATTCAGTTTACGATGGAGCCTGAAACCAACAAAATGCTAATTTTCTTAGATTTGTGTGTACACATACAAGATGACAATTCTACCAAGGTCACAATATACAGAAAACCAACACATACCGATCGATACCTTAACTTCCAATCAAACCACCCTCTGGAACACAAAAGTGTGAACTCTTGTAAATAGTGCCAAACACTATGTCACAAAGAAGAAAGACCAATATGAGTAGAAATGTGAAATCTGCACTTCAAGCCAACGGATACCGACCATGGGCTATGAATATATATCATAACCAAAGAATAATTAAGGAAACAACACAACTCCCCCACACATAGAGGACCACTAGTGGGCATCTCTTATGTCCAAGGGGTATCGAAAAAAAATTTAAAAGAGTTTTCAACAGCCATGGAATAAACTCTTACCACAAGATCCATCCTGGTACATCCCAAAGACCCCCTAAAGAGAAACAGTGCAGCGTAATATATTAAATTACATGTGACCAGAACCCAGAACATTTTTATATTGGAGAAACCGACACTCAACATAAGGTTTCAAGAACATACGAAACTAGACAAGCCTACAGTCTTGAAGACCACTATCAAGCTTCTGGTCATTCATTCTCCCTAGAAAACACCAAGATACTCACCAGAGAGACGGGATGGACCAAAAGAAAAGTCAAAGAGACCATCTACATTAAGGTCCAAGTCTCCATAATTAACAGGGATCAAGGATACCAGCTGACCCCTATATAAGTCAAATGACCATTCATGTGATCATGTGCCCAATAGGCAGGGAGTCTATGGATGTCTAGGGCCTCAAAAGCCAAAGGGTTGTTGATACTCTCTTTAGCATTTTCAGGCCACTTTTGACATAGCTTTGTGCCTCAAAGATCTATTGAATCGTTACATTATTCATGGTGGCCTAATGGATAGGGTCGCCGATTGGAGTCCAAGAAATACCCTGTTCGATCCCCGGCCAAGGCACCATGGTGTGTCCTTGAGCAAGACACTTTATTCTATATTGCTTCAGTGTTCCCTACTATAAAATGAGGTTGTAAAATTGGGCAGGATTTAGATGCTCTCTGATCGGTTGTAATCATTTGGAAGAACTATGGATGACAATATTTCAGTATTAAAGTTTCTTCATTTTTTTTTTCTTTTTACCATTTTTTTGTGGCACCCCCTTTCGCTATGAGGGCACATGCTTAGTCTGCTTAATGGTTGATCCTCCCCTGGTTTACTCTAACTATCCAAAATCTCTAATTGATACTTTGGGTCCTAAGATCACAAGCTCAATAGATCACATAACATCAGTCCTTTTCTGAATGTGTGGGGACACCATCCACATTAGAATTCCCCATTACAAGTCCATTCCTGAAAAAAATGGGGACAATTTGACATGGCATTACTCAGTCTCAAATAACATACTATAACTAACACATCTTATTGCATCAAAATGGCCATGTCGATATCTAGTGGACATAACCTAGATTTACAAAGACTATCTACAAATCTTAAATTACGATATAAAGCTGAAATTTCCTTAAATCCACACAGCCAAAAGTGAGAGTTGACTAGAATATGTTCACACAACTCGTGCTGCCATTAGTCAAGCTGTGCAATCAACATTCAGTCATGGTTTTGGTAGTGTTCACCTGCATTGTATTGCAGCAATATACCTTGCTTGAGTCAGTGAAGGGGGTTGTTAGTCACCATGTGATTAGAGGCAAAAGCAGATAACACCACCAATAGATTTTCTATTTGGTGCAGTACAACACGAATTAGACAGATGTAGCCTTCCATTCAATTGCAGCAAAGGACTCCATTACTAATTGTCTAGATAAATTAATACAATTGAAAAGTGGAGACAACAAATTATATTTCTAGAAAACATTAGCTCCAAGCAGAAGCATGTGAGGCAACCGAAGGGAGAAATTGGCATCTGACACCTTTCCCTATTATGTCAACCATGTATCATCTAGATTGCCTGAATAACCAACTGTCTAAAGTACTGGAGATCACAATAATTGTTATTAAATGCTGGTTTACTATGGAGGAGGTCCCTAATTCAACTTGGGAGGAAGCTTTCAAGTGAAATATATTTTTCACTGGCTTTGAAGATGTCTTTTGATGAGACATAAACCAAGGTCCCACAAGCCCATAGCAGAGTTCTCTTTGGTCTCATGTTCAGATTTCTGATCAGAACCATGTTATAAGACAGAGAGTCTTGAATACTATCCTCTACAGGGGAACAAGTGGTATAATGGTTTAGGCACCTGGTCAAGGATTAGGCATACACAAATAATATGGGTTCAAATCCTGCTTGAGACAAGATGTGTTTCTGGTTGAAATTGTTTTTCGGCTATGTTATTTGAATAATAAATGTCCCACTTGTTTCCCTATCCAGCCAAAAGGATGTAAAACGTGAACCTGCGTCTTGGATTCTATCCCCATAGCATGTAAAAGAATGTCAATAGCAATGGCTGAAAATAATGCCTTTATTCGTCTCATCATTCTTTGAAATCTTTCCTGACAATAGACTTGAACAATAACTCTCCCAGGGCTCTGTGAAAGATCTGTTCTATGGAACGGAAGGGATAACCCTGGCAAAATAAGACCAATACAATACAATAAGCACCTTGGCTCCTTCCAAACAAACAACTTGGGGTTCATTATTACATAAGTATGCCATAAGAGGCTCTTGGCAGCTGCTAGAAATCATTGGGCACACCATTTTCGCTAACTTTCGCTTTCTACATACATGTATTATTATGTAGATTTATTTGGTAGTTACCCATTGATTTTCTAAGCACGAAATGTATGGCTTTTATCTTTTTTGTGTGAAATGTTGACAAATAAGAATACTTTTCACTAAAAAGAATAATAATAAATGTGGGCTATAGCTTTAAGGTCTGGTGATTAACCAATAAATCCTCATGTTGAAAAAGAAACACTGAATAACATGGATAACATCAAATCAAATCATGGATGTACATTATAGTTATCCAAACCATCTAACCGCTGGCCCCTCGTGGCATAGCCTACAGGACCATATTAAAGGTATAGATCTTTCTTTACTTTCACTTCGACCAATTCACAGCCACAAGCATTTTGGTTGTGCCCACTTTCTTAGTTTGAAGATTGAGACTTTTGTTGGTCTGTAAGCATGAAACCCCACCATTTGGCAACATTTTCACTGACATGAAACAACAGTTCAGGCAAAACGATTTTCAGGCCCACAAATTACATCTTTCAAACCTAAATGAAATAACTCCTAATCATATTGGTCTTACATTTTTTATATTGTTATATTTAAAAGTTTGAAATGTTTGAAAGACTCTCAAGGGATTCTGTAGGTGGTTCTTACAAAGTGTTACTCAGGTAGTGTTCAAAGTCTTGAATGATAAGACAGACATAGCCGATATACCATCATGGCTCAAGCATTATTGTGACAATTAAGACGAGTTTACATTGGTCGATTTCTCAAGCATACTAGACTTTGCTTTTTCTTAAAGCCAGCGATATAATCTTCTGTGCGGTCATAATCTTTTGAACGGTTTGAAGTGTCTTGAAGTCAATGTGTTTATACCGACTAGAAAGTCATAAACGTTTAAAGTTGGAGTGCACATGGCAATGCTAATAGGTCGAAAATGTGTCTGCACAACTGCACATACAGGGATTTTCTCATGATCTGGTCGCTGCAGTGCTTTTTTGTGGTTTTATTTTATCTTATTCAGTGAATGATATTTACTGAGGATAGCCCATAAAATGTATTGAATTATTTCTATTGCGGTCCTCTTTTATAGATAGACCTGAACCACTGATGATGCAGCTACTGGAAAGATGACAAATCTTCTACATGCTTGCTATTTGTCTTACTGTCTCCAGAACCTGCCTTGTCCTTTTTTTTCCTCCTTATTTCCTTTTCCATTTCTAGTTTTCTTTTTGTTTTCTTTTGTTTGCACTGTAGATCCCAACATATATATTTATGGCTGAGTTTCTGTGTGCCCGGGTAGTAAATGCTATATCCATATCTCCCCTTAGCAATGTAGATATGAATTCAATGAGAAAGTAGCAAGTGATATGTGCATGCTTCCAATTTGTTAGTATTATTTGCTACAGAAAATCTGCGATAGCCATGCAGTAGTTTGCTTGGACATACAGATTATAAAAATATTCTGTGAGGCCATTCCAAATTGATAAGTTGGTCGATGGATTTTCTGACATTCAAACTTGGAAAAGTCGGATGGAATTTTTAAAAAAAATGTTTTTATCTCTAAGTGACTTAGATATCACTCAGCCTTTTAGTCAAAACAACAGAAAGCAGCGTGTGTTTGGATTTGCATGGAATATGCCAGATATATTTTACTGAACAAATATTCTCTTTATTGTTCTCTATTACTAGCCAAAAAATGTATGTAAACAAGACCGCAATGTGTTTCATTTCGTTTCGTTGCCTACATTTAATATAAAACCGAAAAACAAAAAAATTGTCTATTGTGAAAAAATGGCACAGCTTCATCCATTGACCAACTAATCAATTTTGAATGGCCTTAGAATAGACTTAGCAATAATTTGCATTTTGGAGAAAAGAGGGTTATAAGAGGTAAAAGAATTGAGATGAAAATGTTGGGAATCAACTGTGATTATCATTCATGCCTTGGGATCCACAACATTTCAAGAATTTCTTTTCCTCTGACCCCTTGAATTCATTATGCTAACCGCACACAGTATTCGAATGACCATATCCAAAAAGACAAATGGATTAAAAAAGTATTTTTTTAGTACA
>JAVSBT010068888.1:18554-34255 GCA_033118115.1 Pharyngocirrus eroticus
AAAAGTACTTTATGGGAGGTGGGGGTGTTGTAAAAATTGCAATTGTCTTTCCAGATATTAAATTTATTGAACATAAATGTAGAAAGAGATATGCCAGTATTACATAGAATTATTTTTAGATTTTTTTTATGTCTGAATCTTGCATGCTTCATGCTGGAGATCAATTTAATTTATAAATTGTAACTGGTAGGGATATTTGTCCCAACAAACTTCACCTGAAAGAAAAACAAAGAATTCCCGGATTTGAACAGTATGAAAACAGGAATAAAGTTGTTTAATCTTTATGTTCATATACCTGAGTTTGTTTAAGTGTACGCTTGACTTGCAAGCAATTTAAGAGCTAATCTGCTAAATAATCCAGAGTTTAAAGGATTTTCATCTTTGAAGATCCCATCCTTGATTGGGACAAGTATTTGTTTTAGTGTTCTAATTTGTGGTCAAATTGTAGAAAAAGAGTATAATTCAACAATAATGGGGTAACTTATTTGCACTTAGAAACAAAGTCGTTTACACATTAAAAGAGCTCAATATGCATTATGGTTTGACAGACTTTTCTTGTTTTTGTGACTCGTGCACAGCTTCTCTGAGCCTAGTTATTATGATTTTATATTATATCAAGTAAAACCTGATTTGTAAAAGTTCAAATGATTTTTGTCTCGCAATCAAATGTGTTAATATTCACATAGATATAAACATATGAGGTCAAATCTGATATCCCCTGCTCCAAAAATATAGGGAAAGATTCAGAGCAATGCTAAATCACATTTGTGCACACCATTTCACCTGCATATTGAAAAAAATATCCACAACATTAAATTCCTGCCTCTGTAAGTTTCCAACCGAGTCTTTGCCATGGATTGTTTTAATCATTGAGAAATTCCATGCCATATTTTGTCAGAATTTATTATGATACAGAGTGAAATGTGACACTGTTATGGCTGCTCTAATTTTCTGGTATTCATTTGGTGTGACAGATTGAGTTACATGGGACCTCTGGTGCAAATAATACAACAAAAATGGTTACTAGAATACCAGTGTAGTGGTTTGTACTAGAAACAAAGACGAAAATGCATTTTCATTTGATTCCTATCAGTGGTACATATTATTGTATTTCTATGCATGTCTGTTACTGAAAATAAACTTCACAAATTGCTTACATTTTTTCCAAAAAATATTAATATTTTGTGTTGGTTTAGTTTGTTTTATTCACTCTAAGAACAAAAATATAACCAATACTAGTCTAATGTTATTGTCTGATATATTTTACAATGATTGATAGTTGTTAATATATTAAGTATGTTTGTTTGTTGATGGGTTGTTCTTTTTTATTTTTCAAATTAAAATGTTTGTTTTCATTATTGAAATATTTTCTGTAACATATAAAATAAAGATTTATCTTCCCTTTTAACTTCATATTCACAAAATTGGTATCTTGCATCATTAAAATGATATTGATGATGACATGTTTTCATATCATTTTTCCTTTTTTTTTCTTTGATGTGACTTCAGTAACCTACATTTGACGTATTGAAATTGATTTTGTTTAGAATTTTAGAATTTTTTTGTAGATAGCATATCTTTTTAACATAAAATTATTTTTAAATGCTAAAAGATGCAAAAATGATAGACTAATGACCCTGCTACATACATATATTTTGGGTGGAAGCAACTTGAGATTTATTTTTGGTGGAGTGAGGTGGGGAGGGGAAGACAACAATGTGTATAAATATGTTGATTTGGGAATATATATTTTCATTATCAATATAATCTAACAAAGAAAATGAAAGGATGTATACAATGAAAAAAAAATCTTTTTCAAGTTTACTGTATGAAAGATCTAATAGTATATCTAATATGACATACATGTGTATTCTTTCTTGTTTATTCAGACTTGAATCCACAGATCATACACATTTTTATAGCTTGTATTGTGTACACAAAAAGATTGCACCAATACACATGGATGACTTTGTCTTTTGAAGATGAAGTGTGACGACTAGAATTCCTTGTGTTGACAGTGCTCTTGTAGTGTTGAGTGCAATTCAAATCCCTTCATTTACAATACAAGTTATTAGCATACATTCCACACCTCCTGCTTGCTTTGTTGTTTTAGTTAGCTTAGGCCTTTCACAACATTACTACATCTATGGGTGAGGAATATAAGACTGACTAAGGGTTGGACTTGGAGTGAGAATCAGCATTTGGACTCAGGCTACCTAGCTGTCAGGAGAGGACTCAGGAATTAAAAACATCTTTGCTATCTGGAGATTGGGACTGAAAATACAACAAGAACAAGAAAGATTATTATATTTGTGTATATAAAAAATAAAGAAGCTAGTATAATACTGTGATCAGACTCTGTGAAATATATTTGGACTGAAAATCAAATCAAAGTCACAACAAGAAAAAATTGAAAAATAAACATGTTTGATCTTTTGGATCATGACTTTTTCTTACAAAGTCCCACAACTTTGAAGCAAACATCTTGGAACCCAGGTAGGAGTAAAGACTTTTCTAATGGCAAAGGTAATCATGTGAACTTTACAATTTGTTATTTAAAAAAAGTCAATATTATTGTTGTACTTTTTCATGTTCTGGATCTCTGTAATAGTTTCATGTCTATATAATACATGAATATGGAATTCGGACAAAATCCCACAGGACTAAATTGTTTTTATCAAGAAGTTGAAACTGGGACAAAAACTCTTTTTCTCCTTTTTAATTTGGCAATATCTTGAATAAAAAAAGTCTTGATTTTACTCTATGTAGACTATGAATAAATAACAGTATTGACACTATTCCACTGTTATATTATGTATGTAAGTAATGTAAATACTAGTAAATACTAAATACCTATCAGATAATTGTGCTTTTAAAAGTTATGTCAGATGAATAGAATATTTTGATAAAAGAGAAATAATGATGTTTATAATGAAGCCATAATGTATATTGATAATTTTGATGGAAATTGGAAGCATGAAACAATCTCAATGTTAACATGAAATTAATCCTGATTTCACCGGGCAAAAGGTCAAGACATCCTTATACTCAAGTTCATCATCAAATGATGCTAGTTTATCTTTCAACATCTTGTTTTGTTTGCTGTTTATTTTATATTTGAACTTTTGGTTAAAAAGACACATGAGACAATTTTTATTTTTTTTATCTTCAGTCTTGAGTATGATATGAAAACTTCAAACAATACTGTTATTATGTAAAAAAAAAAGTAGACCATTTTCATGAAAAAGATAAGAGATATATGTGTTACCAATTATAGCATCTCCATTTTTTTCCTACATACTTTAAATCAATTCTATAGTGTTGAGGACTAGATAATAGACTATTCACATTCAGAACAACTCCGGATTGGTCCCAGGATCTAGGAGGAAAGATCAGAATTATACTTGGACTAACTTATATAAAATCTAACAGTTCTCATAAATAAATCCCTATACTATTCAGGTAGGTTTATATACATGGTGCAGTGGATCAAATCCCTCTCACTAGGCTCAACATCCCCTTCAACATTTATGACACAGGATCAATCCTAGTCAGATCACTTTCAATTGAACCTGCTGTTGACTTGCTGGGTCTGGCCCTGGGGGCAATGATCCCATTTTCTACAACTTACAAGTGTGAATTGTATGGGATCGATCTTGAATTTGAAACTCTTTGACATCAATCCCATATTCATTTGTGAATTTGCTAATACATTTACATTGAAGATATGGATTCAGAAAAAAAAAAAGTAAACACTGAGGGATATGATACTTAATGTCAAAGAGAGGTCAATCTATCATGTAAAGTAGTTGATAAATTACACACAGTAGAGATAAATATCTAGAAGCTATGTTTCAATAATCTTGAAATCTGATGAGAACAATGTAGGGTAGACTGACAAATCATTTGTCCTCTTACTATTTCACCTAATCAATGATAAGTCATTGTAAAAATGAGTTTTGATTCAAGATAACCGTGGAAGTGTTAAATTTGTAAATGAGTTTCATCTCTATAGCTCTGATTAAATTTTTAAAACTCCATAACAAGTTAAAACAAGACCCCCTTTGCTTGTTCTATCAATAACTTTACAAGTACTGTTGTCATCCTGGGTGATTTCAATGCCTAAATGTCATCCATTTGTACACCATTGTAAAATTGGTTTAAGTTGATGTGTAACTTGATTTCTGATTTTGACCGACAACCAAGGGTTAAGTTGCAAACATGACTGATTACTTATGGTCTGCAGGTACTGTATACATTTTTTCATGCTATGAATATGGTTTGAATGTATTTGTGAATTGAAACCAATATGCATCCTATGAAGTTTATCATTTGCATATTTTATTATTCAAAGTCATTGAATAAGAGGAGAAAAAAATCTATGAATTTTGCGCAGTTTTGTACGTTAATGAGTTTGCCTTTTCGCCTAGTATTGGGCATAATATTGTCATTGAATATTTATCACTGAGCCGATGAAAAGTTTTGGTAGAAGTGCTTGATTTTTTGTAATTGTGAGTTTTCCTGTGATATTTGATGCGATAGGATTTATGAGGTCTGTATATGTTGGTGTTAGTAGATGTGTAAGAAATTCTTAAACTTTCTCATAGAAAAGAACTGCTTGTTTATTTTTTTTTGAAATATTGGAATGTGGTGGAACAAAATTAATTCTAGTTAAAAAAAAAAAAGAATGCTAGAGAAGGAAGGCAGGGGGAAATTCTGAATAGGATATTTTGCTTGAAAATCTGTAAAAGCTATTGATGTAATGTTATATATAGTGAAACTTGAATATTTTCTAAATGAAATGACAAAAACAAAATGTGTGGAAAGATAAATCCTTTCAGATCATGGCATGATATTAAACCTTGTGTTAATTCTAGTTTTAAAAAAAGTAAACCTTGTATGGTGTCTTATTCACTTGGCATTAAAGTAGTCCAAACAAACACACACACACCCTACCCTCCCGTTTTCAGACTTTTTGGGATTCTTTTGATATTATACATTACTACGTGTTTTTTATTTCAATTTAATAGACGACTGTTAGTAGTCTTATTTATTTATTTTCTAATTAAGTAAATATCATGACAATGCATTTGAGTCAATCTCATCAAATAAAATAAGAATAGACGATAGGGAAATTCCAATTCCGTTCCTGATTCTTTCCGTCTGCAGGCCACTCAAATGTAGGACACATGTGTTTTCTACCCAATATGTAATACATTTATATCATTTATTAATCAAGTTTAGTTAAGTTTATGAGCATGTATTTTGGTAAAAATGGCAGCAAAATAAACACATGTAACCTACATTATGCATTGTCTACAGACTGAACAAAATCAGGAAAGAAACTTCCCTATTGATATGAAAATTCCATCTCACTTAGTCAGTGTTACTGTTAGGATCAAAAACGCATACAGTTTTGGCTCAATTATAAAGCCATTTCAAGTCCTTTCATTTTTTTCCAAAGTTGAATTCCTCTATAAAAACTGTGATCTTGTCCAGTAGCAGAAATGTTTTAATCTAATACTACATGTAAAGTAAAAACTCTTCACTGTGTTAGCAGAATACAATGGATCAAATCACAGAACCAGTAGTTGATTTATAGTATTGTTTGAACTAAAAGTCCAGATTTGGGATTTGTGATAAATTTGCAGAATTTGTACTTTGAGATGACCAAATGCAATAAAAAAGGGATATCCCAAAACCTTTACCAGACATATTAATTATTGGGTAAAAAGTCCAAAATTTAGCCATTGATAGATAGGAATGGTTAAATGTACTATAGAATTGTAATGTGCGAGTCAACAGACATCAGACAGTGGTAATAAAAAAGGATTACGTACCTATAATATATCAGACATACTTAGTTGAGTCATGATTCACGGCTGTATATATTTGGTCAACTTTGTAAGTAAAAAGTAGCGATGTTTAGTATAATATGCAGGGGTAAATAAAATTGAGATCAACATTTTTATTAGATTTAGTGGTATCAATATTTTATGTTGAGATTTGTCACAAATCAACGTTTTTAGTATTAAAAAAAAGACAAACACTAACTCGTGTTGTATTGGCACCACACCACTGAATTTATTGTCAACACCATCGCACCAATAAATGTAACTTAACATTGTTTTTTTGTAACAGTGTAAATTAACAATTTTACCACAATACAGGGTAAAAATATTTTTGAGATTTTTTTATTTTATTCTACAACCAAAAAATTATAAACAATCAATACGACGTTTCGTTTGTTAACAACAGACTTCTTCAGGGTATACATGTATAATATTATGTTAAATAACCATGTTGATCATGAGTATTGTATTGACCCACATAGCAATCTAGTTCGGACACCCCTTGGTTTTTAATGCATTTCTTTAACTGTTTTGTATTTTTTAAATTAAATTAACCATCTATATTTAATTTTCCTAAAATAAGTATTTCCAAAAACTTTATTTGTTGATAAAATTTTCAAGGTTTACTTTAGATTAGCCAGACAAATAATTGATAGAGTACTAGGGTTGTCCTAAATCACTGTTATAAATTCTGTTAGACATTTATCATCTCTTATAATGCTTCTGCCATTATCAAAGTCTTCAAAAGTGTACATATCATATAATTATATTACCTATAGAATGTTTATTGACAACATAGAGTCATTAATTTTCATTTTAATGCTCCTGTAGCTATTATGAGGAATAATGATAATTTTTTATTGTAACTGCTAGGTATGAATGAACTAAAATTTTAGTAAGAATTGTTTAAGTCTGATGGGACAGCATGATTTCAAGATTGAATTTTGTCCCTTTTCTAAATTTAATAGTGCCAGAAAGTTGAAATTTCCTGTCACAGTGTAACTTGACAACTTTATTTTCTGTGAAAAATTCATGAAATAGAAAAAGGTCAGACCTGATGAGCATTGATGGCTCTCAAAAGATATCCATCCAGACCTAAAAAATAATTCTGCAGTTAACCGCTATGATTATATCTAACTATTCAAGGTGTATTCACATCATTTTTGATGGGCCCATATATTTTTCAATAATTTTGTGTATATAGGCATTTGACCAAGCACTAGATACAGGGACAAAAATAGGATCAGGCACTTGATACAAGGATTAGGTATCAAATTTTATTGGAACATTTATAATGTGCTATAAATTTCAACAAGCTTGGCTGGTCCTCTACGGTGCTAGTAGAAGGTTGTAAAAAGTTTAGTACTCTATAAGTTGTATGTCGCATTGATTTATATATCAGTAAGCAACTGAATTAATCATGTCATGAATGTATTGTGGATTCACCCATTTCATAAACACTAAGAATTGTTTTGAATTATCATAGTGTTATAGTCATTTTTGCTCTACGTTTTACTTTTTTTAAACCCATTTCAATGGACATAATTATATTTGTTTAGAATTGAAATTAATATAAATAAGGTATTGCAATGAGATAGGGATGGATAAGTGGGTTTGGCAGTAAAAAAATGTGTGTTATTAAAATGTTTCATTTCCAAGTAGCAATGATTTTGAAAGAAAAGCAATTTTTGGAACTGTAACATTGTTAATTTTATTAGATTAGATTTGTATATTATACTTATTGACCAAATCAGAGTTGAATGATGTTTAAAGTTTCAGGCTAGAATTTATAAATGTTCTAGCTACAATATTCCAATGATTATATGATTAATAGTACAATAACAATGAGGTTATCTCAAAGTCTGGTTTTCATTCAGTTTGACAATAAACTGTCAAATAAAAGGTGTAATTTGCTACATTTATATCCCATGCTAATTTACTAATCTACTTGAAAGTTATTTCCTAAAAGTAAACATTAAATTCATAAAAGATTGCTTGTTTTTAGACAAATCTTCATGGGAGGATTTGAAGCGATCATTTTGAGATGATAAAGCGGCTAGATTGTAATGTTTTATCAGCGAAGGCCATGACCGCGTTATCACAAGCAGACCCCTGGGTAGTAAGACGGGCATTTGCCTGCACGATTTAACATGAATCGACATAAATTTAAACAAACAATCAACACAAGGATTTGCCGAATATTTTTTTGTAATCACGTTTGAGTGAATACCTGGTTAGTGTACCAGTCTCGTAATCCAACGACTCATCTTAACCTTGGAAAGATATAGGCTGATTAGCTTATCGGACTAAATCAATTTAATAACTTTATTTTTGACATGAGCTGTTACTGTTGGGTTCTCATTGTTTGCTTTAAAACACTTCAAATAAAAGTACTTCACTGTACAATATAAATCTAAAAAAAAAAAGCCCCCCCCCCCCATCTCAATTTATTTTTGTATTGTGTAATTTAATGTGATATTGTAATTCTTCATATGGTATGTTATAAAATAACCCACGAAAGAAGCTGGCTACTGTTGTAACTACAAGTAGCACTAGTTTACATAATATTTCATCCAGCTTTTGTTAGATTTCTAAATGATGGAATGAAGAAAGTTCTTTATATTGGAATTCATGAATACATTGAGATGGAAATAGTATAGGCCAATAATATAATGTCAAGTTTCTTTTGTATATTTTCATTATTATATTTATATAAACAAATCTCAACAATTATGTTTTGTTTACTTTATTATGTGATCATACCAGTTTGCTTTGTTAGTCTGGTACCTAAAATTGAACAATTGTCTAACTGTCATAATGATAATCATCATTGCATAAATCTGTCCTGATTAAACATGTGATCTCTGTTTTGCCATCTATTTTGTCCTGTAATTGTTTTTAAATCCTCATTGAGTTTTTTCAATACAGCTTAGAATAAAAACCCAACTTGTACAAGTCTGACACAGAGAATATTTTTTCTCAGCTATGAATAACAGTGTTTTAGTATGACGTAATTAAAAATCTGTGTGATAGATGGTCTAATTATGATGGCAAACACCACTAGAGGGCTATTCTACTTTCCATGAAATGTCTGTTTATGGAAGTTCATTCCATAGCAGGTCTTCCTATGCTCGATAATTGTATTCTTGTTACATCAATGATAATGATTATAGTAATAAATGCCAAAATAATAATTACCATGTACATGTTTTACAATAGGAAATTGTTTTATTTTTCATTGCTGTAATTGATAAATCTCATTTTATTTTATAATATAGTAATTCAGTATTTATACTTGTGTAAATATGCTTAAATAATTAAACAAATGAAAGATTATAATTTTCAATTAAATTAAAGAATAGACTGTTTGGCTGATAGTTTAGTCCATATTCAAACATGGGTTTATCTACTTAACCATAACACTGTGCGAACATTTCAAATTCATCCCAACTGATTGTGTCAGAGTGTCATAATATTAATTCTGATAAAAAAAAGGGGGGGTTAAGAAAATGTAGGGAAAGATTACTCATTAAAAGAAATAACTTCCTTGTTGAATCCCAAAAAATCAAAAAATTAAATAGTAGAATTTATTCATGACAGTTGAAAAGGGGGGTCAAATCACCTGGTGTGAAACAGACCACTTATGTAGTTAGTATAGATAAGCCTTACCTTGCAATGCCATCATGGAGTGACACCCCCTCCATCACTCTAGCGCTGTTGTTGAATATCTCCTTTGGCAACTTCACTTGGCAATATGGACGCTATGCAATATTTGTCTTCATATTCCACTCAGAAGATGGGTAAGTTATTATTCATAAATCCAATTGTGATATTTTTTTGCGTTTTTGAAAAGCAGCAAACATTTTGTGTTTAAAACTTCTCTGTTGTGCCACGGCCTGCAGTTTTGTGTAGCCATTTTTACATGTTATTTGCAATCAACTGTACTTTGTATGAGGGTAAAGGTTTATTATAGGGCTGAAGGTCCATTTGTCCACCTTCTATTCTACTCTGTAATATCATGATTCATAAAACGACAGCTGTTCTCAAAGTACAGAGATCATATTTTATTAGCTTTATTGCTTTCGATTTATATCTGTGGTTAATATTACTAGTATTTGGTAAGAGAGGATAAGGAAATATGTTGAAAATCATGGCTCTTTGTCACGTCCAACAAAAGGACGGTTGTTTTGTAAAGATGGGATCATTAAGAAGTGGCGTTGTGCTTTTCCGAGGTGTTGATTTGACGTGATGTTGTAATTAAAAACAATGGTATGTAGAATTTGATATTCTTTTATAGTCAGGTAAAATAGGTGATTTGTCAAATTCATATTTTTTTGAAAAGTTTTACCTTTTATGATAATGTTATGGATCAGCAGGAAGCATAGCATTATTTTTGGCAATATGTAGTCAAGTTCTGTGAAGATATCATGTATTGTTCTATATTCTTAAAAAATTCCCTAGTATTTTGTATTTTCTTCAGTATTTGTTACGCAAAGTTTTTCATCATTAAGTTAAAAAGTTTATTTTATTTACGTATGCAATCAAATCTATAAGTTTTTAGAAGATTTTATTTTGATATCATGGCTTTTTTATTTGTGTATATTTCAAATTCTAATATTGTATGAAAGTTTCATAATTATGATATTTTCAAGTCAAAAGTTACTAAGCAATTTGTATGTCCCATCCAGGCTCAGTCTTTTTACACTGCTGTTGCATTTGGCATTTGTACCCAAAGTCAATTTTAAATTAAATATCATTATATTGATAGCTATTCTTTTGTAATAATGATATTATTTTTGGATGGGATTAGGACAGTTGTTTAACTCTTCTTCTACATGTACATCCATCAAAAATGTATTGTAGCCCTCCCCCCCCCCCTTGTGACAAACGATTGTTGTGTCTTTTGTTATCATTCCTATTATCTGTATTGTTTGTTGTCTTCAGTTTGTATTTCTTTAGTGACACATTCCTTGAAGTCCTAGTTTATGACTCTTTGTCTAAGAATTAAAACCAATTAATTCTACAAATATGTAAAATTCTCTAGGTAAAAAAATGGAAGAAAAAGCTCCCCTGTTAATTTGCGTTATCCATGTTTTGAATTGTTTATATTTTACCATTGTCATCCATGAACAGATAGGATTTGGCTGAGTTCAAAGCTCATTCCCTGGATTTTAAGCATTTTTTAGACCTCTTCAACAATTTCACATCTTTGGAATGTCCATGATATCATGCATAGTTTCATAGAGACTCATAAAAAAATCACAGAAAACAATAGACAATAAATGGGCATTATAGATAAAAAAAAAACCACCAAAATATCTACCAGATTCTGATCTACTTTTTTGTTCCATTGTCTGTAAGTTGTCGTAAAGTGATTGTACATAAAGATTGGCCAGATTTTATTCAAACAATTCTCGACATAATTATCATGTCCATTTTGGTATTGTGTATGGTACTTTATAGGCATTGTGAATCTCTTAGTTTATATTTTCAATGGTGTTGAGATAATAGCCATAATTGACAAAGGTCATGACCTTCTTCAACAACTTATGAAACTTCCAAAAATAATCAATAAGAAAGTCATCAAGTTTGAGTTCAATTGTTTTGAAAAGCAGACGACAGTTTTATGACTGAATGGAGAATGTCTATATTTTTTTACAATTATTTCTTTGATTCAACCATTGTTTTAGAATGGTAATTTTTGACATCTAAAAATAGGCCGTTTCTTTTTCTATACATCTTACTTATTGAACTTTTCGCATAAATCGCATTTTTATGAGCAAAACAAAAAAGTCCCTGATGATGTTTTTTGTGGGTGCATCATGAATTCTTTACTGGTTGATACTTCTTTTCTGTAAAATTAGAACTGAATAAAGAACAGGACTGTTTTTATAATTGCATTCTTCTCATACTCAAAGAGTAAAAGCTTTCAGAATTATTTGACGCTGCATGCAGTTCAGAGCAATCAAGAATGATGAAAATATTTCAAGGAAGTTCCAAAATGAATTATAAACTGGCCTTATTTTCTATTACAAATAATTTTTTTTTTATAGAAGGTCAATAAGAAAACAGATTTTTTTTAATTGTTTTATAACGAACTATCTTAATATATCTGATATTGATGTGACATGAATTCAAAATGCCACAAGACAATGGAAGGATTTTCCTTATTAAGTTCTATATCCTATAGAGTCCTGATAACAGGTACCTTATCATGGTTTTGCAAGCTGTGGATAAACCTCTTCTCCAATATTGACATTTTCTTACCTGTTTGGATATCTAAGGCAAATTGTTCTTATCAGTGGTTAGTATTGAACAAATAACCATGAGATTTATTGGTCGTTTCTCTTGTAATTTCTGCAATTTTCTGTCTATGTTAAGCATGTGTGTGTGTGTGTGGTAGTACAGCATACTTTTCAGCCCAGTATGTCGAATTCTTGACATTCAGGACAGTATATCTGGTATGAATGTGAAGTATTAGAGTTCAATTTTTGTGTACAGGGTTTTGATTCAATGACATTTATTGAAATGTGTAGCTTTAGATTCACAACTTTTGTCTCTATTTCGTATGAGGATGGGGGAATAGAGAATATAATTGTAATTTTTGAAAAGATTTTAAAAGGATTTTTTTTTAAGAGCATAGGACAGGGAGACCCTGGACCCAAATCCTAGAAGCTTCTTTATTATTATTTAAGGGTCCTCTGCAAATCAAGGTACACTTTTTGAAAATCTTTGAGGGACTAGAAGACCTTCAGAGTCAGATTCATATTCTGGGTGTATTTGCAATTTCTTTGGGATAAAATCCTGGAGACCGTCCATATTTCACACCCTAAACTCTCTAGAATGTTATAGTGGGGACTAAATCTTTCACAGACTTGTCTTTTATTGATGAAACATATGATTTGCTTTCTCCTTAATATATCTGTCAAAAGTTCAGTTTACCTGATATCGTATAAGTAATGCTAACTAATCTCTAAAATTGTGTATTATCATAGTGTATATTTTCATTTTTCACCCTTCCTTTACTCTGAAATATCATAGTTGTATTGTTTTTTTGGTTTGTTTTTTTACAATAATTACAATATTTTCCATATAAGTGATATCATAATGTCAGTGTAGGTTATAGAGATGACTCACAAACTTTTGTGTCGGCAATTGATGTCAAGTTGGATATTTATATTTTGCTACCTGTGCGTACACCCCTTTTTTATCTATAAAGCTTTTAATCACATAGAAGGTTATCTAGCAAATGTGAGCTTTTGGGTTGACAGGAGGATGAAAGAATGTTTTAATCCAGTATTAATGATGTGGCTGTTTTGTAGGCCTATGTCCCTATTTGGGGTTTGGTGCAGTGGTGCGTACACGTAGCTCTGTGTTGATTTGCCTAGAAAAGCCCAGCCCCTTTCATTGCTCCTAACATATTTATAAGCATACATGTCTGTAGTTTTATTATGGAAATGATCTAGCCTCATAGTTGAAATGACTTTCAAGAGTGATTACACAGATTTATCTTTGTGAAATTCAAGTTGTCTGGTAGTTTGACATTGGGAACTCCAAAACACTATAATTGAATGCAGTAAATTGCTACCAGCTCTCCTATTGGTTGAAAAGCGGGAGTTACCATATGACTTGTATTGTTTCATGAATTCTTATTTTGAACATAACTCCAAGATGAAACTGTCAGGTTTTGAAGAATATAATTTAGAGCATCTTATGAATCAGGATCCATTTGGAGGTAATGTTTCTATAGTATTTTCATTATAATAATGATATATGATTATACATTATTTTAGCTTATTGCTCATGTTTTTTTAAGTATACATGTAAATACATATATGTAGTGATCGTTTTGGGAACTTGATTTGAATTCTTGTGTTTTATGATTTTTTTATTACAACACAAAACATTCAAATAAAAGATTTTAGAGAAAATTATATCACATTTGGATTGTCAAGTAAAGATAGCAAAAGGGCATTATGTTTGTATTAGAAGAACTTTTCTCCCTTAGTATGGGACTTTTTTTAATTTGATCTCAAAACAAGATTTGGGTTAAATAAAGCTTCCAGGAAACACAGTAATCAAAATGTCAAATTTTAGAAGGATTTTGAAGATGTCTAATATCTTTGCAAATGAATCCCTAATTGTGCAGGATCTATTTTAAAGTACTATCTTTTGTAGGGCTGAGTCAAAGGCTTGATAATACATGCATGTAGTATTATTGGTGAGACACTGTGTACCACTAAAAAAACACTAGACAGATTACTATTCCAATACAAGTGACAAGGGATTGTGATGTCATTATCATTATCCATGAAGTAATCAATGAATGTTCATGTTTTGTAAAGAGGTGTTACTGTCTATGCATGATAAAATCTGTTTGAATTATCGGTAATGATTTCAGCTAGGTGTGTTACTTTGGAAAATGTGGTATTGTATGGTAATAGTTCAGGACATATGTCCTTAGATGGATGGTGTCAAAATTTGTCACGTCTTGATGACAGTGAGTTAGGCCATATTTTATGTTTTTCATCAGGTGACAGCATTCTATGTTTTATTGTTATGTTTAATTTGGTTGTTGGAGTAGGGGTGAAAAGATAGTAATTCCTTATTATTTAGAACATTGCTATTTATAAAATTTATTTGAGGTTGTAGTGACATTTAAATTAATTTAAGGCACAATAGTTATGAGTGAATGATCAGATTAAGATAATTATATAATCCTAATCAAACTTTCCATTCACTTTATTTGTTTGAAATGAACAGAATTACATCAACAGATAAAGCGGATGAACAAAAATGAATGCACAAATAATATTTTTAAATTTAGAATATAATACTTTTCACATCATTAAATTACTGTAGGAGTGATGAGTGATATTGCTTTCAATTTCACCACCTCCCTGTATATATACCAACTACTAGAAGTCTTCATTGGCCAACAAACTCAATAATAAAAAGCAAGTACGGAATTGTTTTTTACTACTACCAATCATTTTGATTTCAGCCAGGCTGTGGATATGGTCAACTAACATAGTCATATTGGATAGTATAAATCTAATCAGGGAAGACAAAATAAGAAAATAAATAGAAGCATAAACAAAAAACTGTCACATGATTTATAGATCACCACAGCTGATTGATGATGCATTATAACAAAATTGCGAATGAGTTGAAAAGCCGGGACACAGATAATACATAATTATATGTGTTAATTGAAAAATACTATCACAGATTTGTCAGTGACATGTAGATGCAGATACCTGTTTAATCTTTGATTATCAAAGACTTAATCTCTCTGTTTTGAAAGAAGCTTAGAAGGACAAGTAGCTGATTAATAACACTTTAGTCCAAAAAAATAAAAATTGATAGATTATTGATAGAATGAAATAAACATGACAAGGATATAAAGTTAGCTTACTTTTAGAAACAATATTTGTTATTGAGTCTAGAATATATGTCAAATGGGATTAAAAACCCTGGGGGAGTTCAAAAATAAGTTGATGGGGGGGGGGTGGGGGGAGGATAATTCTATGAAATATATCTGTTCATTTATTTGTTTGTTTGGTTTTTTTCATTAATATATTTATTTATTCATTCATTCATTAGGAATTTTTCACACAATATTTTTACAACCTCCATTTCTCATTTTGACCTAGAAATTAAAATACTTTGAAGAGAATGTTGGCATATAAAGTAGTTGTTGGTCATCTACTTGTGATGCCATTAACACAGCCGGATGATAGAATGCACATTTTTTAATGATTTTTTATGTTCAGGCATCTCCCTAGCATTCAAAATGACGGGCGCTCCGCCCGTCTATAATTAATCTCCGCCCACCTATATTTTTTA
>JAVSBT010068889.1:0-16593 GCA_033118115.1 Pharyngocirrus eroticus
CATGCGTTTAGAGATCAGAAGGTTGAGGGTTGGATCCCCGACCTTGCCCCATGTCTGTGTCCTTGGGAAAGATACTTGGTCCCAATTTCCCTTCTTCACCCAGGAAACGTCAAATGGGCACCAGAAAAATGCTTGGAAAGTAACCTGTATAGGGGGAGTGAAAGCTCTCGGTCGCTTGTGCTACAGAAACCGGGGATAAGCACCGGCCTGATTGGCCTTAATGGCTCGAGTATGGCTTTACTTTGTCATCAACATATTGAGGTAAAGAGTTCCAGAGAGTCACACAAACAGGAGCAAAAAGAATGTTTGTAAGTGTCTATTGCTCTAGATGTAATTTGAGAAAAAAATAATCATTTGAGTGTCTTGTGCCTTTTGGGTTTGGCCCGGAAGCGGAATTTTATTAGTGTCAACTTGCATGTCCCCTTGTAGGATTTTGAAAAAAGAGCACAAACGTTTGTGGGTTCTCCTCATCTCTAAGGAGTCCCACCCAAGATCAATTAAAAGAGTAGAAACACTTGCTGTAATTACTGAATTTGGTCTAGAAATCTAATTACTCTTGAATTCCTCTTTGACAAGATGCCAAAAGCCAATTGTCAGGGATTTCAGGATGTGGCTAAAACTAACATTTTTAAGTGATGTCTATTAAAACAAAGTTTTACTGCCGAGTGGATAAAAAAAAAGACAACCTCTGCATAGAACCCATGCTTTCAATAACCCATAGAAAATGGACATGATCGTCATAAAACTTTAGAAAAATGACGTCTGTGATTTAAAAGACTTGAGCAAATCGTAAAAGACCGATTGTAAATAATTTATCAGTCTTATCCTTTTCAAACACTGCTTTGGGATTGCTCTCAATGTTGACATGTGGACTTTGTTTATCATCATGTAGCTTTTCATCTTTTGTCAAGGCTTGATTGGATAGCAAATAGTCATCTGTGCTGGCAGTTGTACCTTGAAGTAAGGCAATTTTTAAATGCTTTGCTGATTTTTTGATGAGTCTTTATCAATGATTTATTTCTTACCTAAAATGCAGAGTTTTGTTCTGAATAATTAAAAATGTGATATTTTTTCCCCTGAGAATTTCTGACATTTTCATCAACAGGGAGCAGCACTGAAAAGATACAAGATATATCAGACAGACTCTATTTTTCCTCAAGTTGTATTTCCCTATATACATATATTGAAAATGTAACTATACGTTTTATAGCATAATTCAGAACAGAAGTCAAGTCAACAGTCATCCAAGATATTTTGATTTCACTTTTTAAGTTTCCAGGAAGTTTTGAATTTGATCAGAAATTTAAAGAAATCATATGTTTGGAATTTCTTACACACAATATGAATGAAATATGAATTCCACAAAAAAGTCTCTTTATTATTACATTATATTGTTGCTAAAATCTTAATTAAGAACCGCCCTAATAACATGATAACAGTGCAATGGACTCCAGCTATGAAAACAAGAGCAGTGCTCATGCTAGTGCATTTTATAAACTAGGTAACTATACTCTTTCCCATGGGACTTTGGTAGTTTAGTGGTTAGAACAGTGGGCAAGTAACCCTAAGGTCGTGGGTTTGAGTCCCACCCAAAGTCGACAGATTTTTTCTGTTGATTTTTCTGCAGTATAGGCTAGTACCCTGATGATGAATATATTTGAAATGCTGTAGTCAGGTCTTATTTATATACTCTTTCAATATTCAAAGATTTGTGTGCTTATATGATAACATTGGTCACAGAAAGTATAGAACAAAGAGATGGACAATCAATGAAATGTAAAATAATTCAGGAGTTAATTGAGCAAAGAAATTGAGCGAATCATATCCTTGTTTAAGATGTAAGCATGTGGAACAATTAGTAAACCAAGTATAAGTTACAATCAATTTATTGTAGATTCATGGAAAATTTCATCATTATCAATTATATTATGTACACTCACCACACCAAATTTGTTCATTCATGTAAACTATTACAAACATGCAAGAGTTATTTGTAAAATTGTAAGGAAATGTCAAAGCGAAAAGTAGATTGAGTCGTATGAGTAGCTTAATTGTAGGCGGACGAGATTATGCCGTCATAATATATCTCCCTTATCAAAGTAAAGCTACTCTATAAACATTTTCTGACAAGTTCCTTACCCACAGCTTCATCCCTGCATAAGTTTTTGAAAAATCATGACAATGAGAAAAGTAAGTAAAGCTCACTATACAAGACTGAAACTTGTTCCCATAATGTAATAGGGAGTATGATTTACAGGAATTTGGCTTCAAACATGGAGTTTGGTGTTTCGAGTGTCCAGAACCAACACGATGAGTCCTCATTTTCTGTTGTCATCTGAGACATTACACAGAGACCCCATGTCAAGTATTTCATAATTAGGCTTTATGAATGTCAGACATTAGGCAAGATGATAAAATAAAAGCCCAAAGTAAGAACATCAACACAATAATAAATCTTTCAATTATAAATGCATCAAAACATTTGGTGTATTTCTTCCTTTCGTCATCCCTGTGTATGTAAAATAAATCTAGATCAATGTTGTACATTCATCTGTAAACATGTTCTCAGTTAGAAATTTATGTAATTTTGTCTGCCTGACAAATATATCATCATGAAAAACATCTGGTCCTGATTTTTCTAATTTCATTGTTTTTTGTTATAGTATTCAGACCAAGCAACAGTTCCATAAGCTTTGAGTGAACTTCTGACCCATTTTCAATAGTTTGTGGAATAATTCACATCAAGCAAACATGTATTTTTAAATAATGTAGCAGGCATTGTCTTCTATTTGTATCCATTCAATAGAAAGGCCACTCTGCTATAGTGTACATGTTTACCATCAATATGGCAATGTTAGCTATATACCCGGTAGTATAATTAGTTACCATGTCTAACAGTTCTTTTGAATAATGTATAATTGTTCTTACGGCCTGTATATGGAATTTGTTTTGTTGGACCATCAATTCAAATTAACTGCATTAAAAAATTGATTGAAGTTGAAGGTATCATTTTAACAATAATCCAATGAATTAGGAATGACAGATAATTAAAACCTATGAATTATTTACTTCTATGTAGACTAATTTTCATTTAAACTGAAAGGGGTCATTTGAAAATTCACGTAAGAGAACACCCATGGGAGGAGCAACAACATCACTTTCCTGCCAAATATCCCCCCTAATTTGTGTTAGATTAACATTTTATTGAAGAACCTTAACTTTTGAATAAAATATAAGGGACAACCAAGTAAAGCAAATATCTATTTCAGTACAGATTCAGACTCAAATAGTATGGATTATCTTTCCCTTAATTAAGCTTAGTCAATAAATCTAGATTTTACTGGAAATTATTATAACAAGCCTACTTTCAATTGATGTATGTCAGTGATTTTAGTTTTAATTTGAAAATGAGTTGGCATGTATACCCCCCCCCCCCCCCATGTGTATTGTTATCATTTTTATTTTTCAAGTAGTTGCTTATCCATGAGAAAATGCCTACTCTCTGTCCAACAAGTGACAAGGATATAATTAGTTCCTCTATCCCATCTATGGGACTTATATTTTACATTTTGGTGCAATCAGAGCCATGACAAAATCAATTGGTTTTTCGGCTGTTTATTAATGGGGTCTGGCGAATATCATCAGCATTGTTTATTTTGAGTGGATTAGGTTTAAGTTTTTATAAAAGATTATAATATGAAATCATTGTTTTTACTAAAAAATAATTGAAATGTATCATTGACTAGGCATTGTTAAAGGACAGGTTTCTGGCGTACTTTAAAGGTTATAGGAGAAGACCACTTAATACTACCTTTAATAGAACACCTTGAGTGGCCAAATAACCATCAAATATATCAGATTTAAAAGAGAAAGTGATGATGATAATGACAGCTCATCTTCAATCAATTCTGAACACATGTGCTTTAGACATATTGCTATATAATGTATAATACCATATCAGCCTGATGAAATGAAATGAAGTGTAAAAATGATTTGACACCATTGAAGGCCGACTATAGCTGTGGCATATGAAACATGATTGTATATATGCAAGGAATTGATTATGATAGCAGATATTTTGTCATAAATGTTTCATGGCAAACCTGCTTAAGAAGTATAAGAATTAACACCAAGAGTTCAAAGAGTCTTATTATTGAATCAAAAACAGTGTAAAAGCTTGGCTTATCATAAGATGTTCACAGTTTCAATATCTTGGTGCTCTTGCTCTGTTTAAAAGCATCGCAGCAATGAATGGCTGTATTGGATTTGACATAGAAGTGTAGCATACAGCGAGTGGAAGATTACATTAGTGACTAGGTAGAGCGAGAGAAAGCATTTGAAGAACTTTTATTTTTAAAAAAAAGTAGAAGTGAAATATTTCTGATGAGCCATGGGAAGAACATTATAGTGACAAATGGAGTAGAGTGAATTTGTTAAATTTTTTTCTGGACACGTGTAAGGATTAATTGGCTACTTGTGAAATAAACAAGAGGAAATAGCCCGTCTTTAATACTGAACATTTATTTGAGTGATGATGTATCTATAGCATTTCACCCTCAAGTTGTGGATGAGTTAAAATAGTGGATCCATTGTCCATGTTAATGGTAGGTTTTGTTTTTGATTTATTTGTGTTTTAGAGCCTTTGTGCCTGTGGTTGTTATAATTAATTGGAACGCTTAAGGGGTGGAAAAAACGATGTAAACCAATATCTTTATATGACTGTTTTATTTGATACAGTTTTTATTACTTATATCAAAGAATTTTTATACAAAGAGAGAATTAGAAAGTTGAGAAGAAACCTAGAGCTATGAAATAACTGAGAACAAAATAGCCTTGCATTGGAGTGGTACTGAATACCTTTTACTATGTATGCACTTTATGCTTGTTTAAAAAAGCAGGGAAAAGAATATAATATAATATGAAAAAAAACCGATAGCATTTATAAACTGGTGCCTTTTTTCTGAATAATCACTAAAGGGTTGATATAAATCAAAATGTTTTAAAGTATGCCTTGAAAACTTGATGAATTAGTCCTTTCAAAAGAGAAGAGATTATAAGGGAAGAAATAGATCAAATATGTCAAAACTCTAGGGGATGTTTTTCATTTTTTTTCTAAATATCCAATTTAGAAAGAAACTTTACAATGAAGAACAGTGAAAGCTTTTCTGGATATAACTGCGAGGCTTTTGGCATGTCTCTTGAGGCTCATTCCGTAATTCAGCCACCACCAGAATTCAAAAATGTAAAATTGTTCCTGCTGTTTCTGCTTTAAACTACTTGTGTTTCAGTCCATGAATTGGTATCATGGTTATAGGCCATGAATACTGATTTAGAATAACCTTATGTAAAGTGGATGGAAGGGATTTCAAAGACTTATCAAACATTTTGCAAATGTTTATGTCTAGAAAGTTGGCTTTAGTCTGGTTTTCAAAAAATGCATAATATTACATGAAATAGAGAATTACTGTCTTAGAATCTATCAGTTCTGATACTTTCATGAAACGATTTCTTGTTAGTGTAAGAGAAACATATTTAAGATTGTTATCCAAAAGTGTTAAGTTCATCAAAGGACTCGCTACCTTTACTCTTTCTTGGAACAAGAACCATAGATCAAGAGTGAAATGTGGGTAGCAAGGGAAATTACAACTGACAGACTCATAAGAAAATTACACCAAATTACATTTTTGTCCTGCACCTAGCTTGTATTATAGATTGGTTTTGGCTGGCCAAGACAAAGAATCCATTCACAGCTTCACTGCCAACTTAATGGCTTATCTAGGACATTGTAATGGAATTTGGTCCCTAAGGATTTCCCATTTATGTTCAGGACGCATAGCAGCCTGACACAATTTTCACTCTTCTGCCCAGTAAAGAGCTTATTTGTCTCTTTCATAATATATAACTAAAGACCTTTGAATTGCGTTATAGGCAATACACTAGGAAAACATACAGCTTGATAAAAAAAAAAAAAAAATGACTTATACTATTGGGAATTCTGTAATACTTTGCAAATGAAAATCTCTATTGATGACACAGAAATCAGCTTAAGAATAGAAGCTCAAAATCAACACAAATACAAGTGTGAACGGCTTAAAAAGCCCTGCCTTATCACTGTATATAGACTAATGAATCTCGGTGCAAAAGGTATTATCATTTTTTACAAAAGGTAATTTCATTTCTTTGTCGCAGACTAGAAATCGGATATAGTACATACTTTAGTACCATTTTAGATCAAGTTTCACATCATTTCAGTGGTTGTCTAGATTTAAGAATTCATTTCTCACTGCTTTTTTGAATAGAAAATCTCAAAATTTACTCAGGAATGTCATAAGTGACTTTGTAATTAAAAAAAAGTGTTATTTAATCATTCCAAGGAAATACACACGTATGTGTGCAAATGATGAAGAAATGAATAGTAATGTGAACCAACACCTGAAAAAGCTTTACTGTGTACACAACTTCGTTCTCTTTAAATGAAAATTGATTTTTGAAAATGTAATTGGTTTCAACATTAATATTACGTAGGTACATAAAAGGAGTTTTTTTTCTGAAGTCTAAGGACTGTTCAAGCTAAGTCAAGTTTTTTTGTTAGAATAAATGTGTGAATTTAGATCATTGTTTGCTTTCATGGGACTGTTGATGACTCCATTCAGAAATACTGAAATTAAAGGTGTGAAGTTTACTTAGCGTTCTTTTTTTAATTACACCACAGGGAGACTATAAAAAATGCAATCAGTGGGTTAAAAACAGTCTTAATATGGGCTGAACTTCTTGCACATAGGCAAATATCAAGTATATCAACATGGCAGTGAAACAGTGTGCAGACAACTAGGAAACATTTAGTTTGCTGAGCAAATCATGTATACTTTTAACAGCCTTCTAAAATACAGTAATACACTGGGTTTTTTGTTGATAGAGTATTACATTTGAGGATTACTGTCAATGTTGTGACAGCCTTATAATCCCTTTATACTGTGCAAAGGGAGGGTGTAAAGGGAGCAGATGTGCTAGGAGAGATTTTAAACTATTGCCACAGTATTTTTATTAGAGAAAGTAAGACAGCAAGGTAGCGGTGCAGTTTTCTGCCCTTTTTACAGGCAATGGATATTAAATCCAATCCATTACTTAGATTTTTGCCTTTCTAGATGCCAAAGATACACAACCCAGAGCTAATAGTCACTTTTTATCTGAAATATCTCTTAATTGCCTCAAATAGGACTTTATCCAATTCCATTGCTGTATGTCTTTTTTTATGAAATTTGAAGTTATAACTTTCAAAATGTATCTGGCAGGGTGAAAAACCAAGATTCGCCTCCTTGGGTCCCTGAGTCTCTTGAGTACTATCCCAGCATCCTTTAATGAGAAATACTTATTTCAAATAAATATTCATGTAGCGAATTCCAACCGCAAGGAAGGATATAGGAATGGTTTAATTGAGCCTTTATGGATTGCACTAACGTTTTTCCACTTGTCATTGGTTGTGTACTGAATTAACCCTTTTAACACTACACAATTACATCTATGACGATTTAATTCATTACACTTACTTACATCCTAAAGATGAAAATTAGCTCCATCAAAGGAGGCAATAATAGAAGAGCTGCCCTTAAGCTCCAATTACACTTATGTCTGAGATTCAAATCAATGGAAGAAAGCGAAGATATCACAAAGAGTCCATGGAATGTTAGAAACATTTTTCATACAGTTATTATAATATTGAATAATCTCTTTCATATTAGAAAGTTTTATTCTTACAGATACAGAAAGACTCTTTGTCAGCAAAAAGAAAAGCTTCATTGTTGGATTCACCTCTAAGACTAGTAAGTTAAAGTAGCACTAGAATGTTTTATAACAGTTGGCCTATTGTTCTCTAATGATAAAGATGTCATTTGTAATTTTCCAGTGTATAATCATATATAGTATCAACTATCATTTGTATCAATTTTTCATAAAGTTATACTTCTGTAAAGATTTGAGTAGATAAAAGGTTCCTAGACCTAGTCAGGATAGGTTATAAATAGTTCCACTTTTTTTATATTTTATTGTTTATGGTAGAATATTTCACTTTTTAAGAAGTTTGGAAATTAAACTACATAAGGACCGGATGTTTCTTGACTAACAAAACATCCAATATAACCAAGTCCAATTGGACCATGTTCATCCCATGTAATCCAGCTGGCTTTTCATGCTATAAGAGTGAGCCAGATTGCTTGATATCTTGTGCTGTTTTGTTCTTTTGGTTAAGATCCCTTTTCCTTTGACGCTGACCTAGATACACAATGAGTCAGACTGTTGTAAAATGGAGTACTTTTCCTCCATTGACTTGTCAACAGCAAACAGCCAATATGTCAAAGTTATAACAATTATTCTTAGAGTCCTTTTCCATGAGATCTTTGCCAATGATATGAAAATCACCCTTCACATGTAAATCATCAAGTGCCATGGTCTTAAGGAAAGTAAGATGTGCAATAGAAATATATGATTTTAACATCAAGACAAGAGTGAAGATGATGATGATGATGATGATGGTGATGATAATGATGATGGAAATTGAGATGGCACAGATGATGATGAGACGCCAATGCTAATAGTTCATACAGAATTACTCAAATATTGTGTTCAAATTACGGCTTTCCGTTTCTGTTTTATTACACCGAGTTTGTCTTGATACATCATTGACAAAGAAATTAACGAGAGACAATGATGACAGTTATACATATAAGATTACTAATTATCATTAACATTGTATACTCTTTGCTCAGACAAAATAATAATTATGATAGTGATATTGTCTGCTGTCTTGATATATTACTGTTATTGTGGATCAGTTTTCAATCCATTTGGTCATCTTTCTGAATTATATTTGCACTCAGTGTCACAGTTTCTAGGAATGAACATGCATATTGACATGTACTTTATAACAGTTTTCAAATAGATTAGTTGAAATGGGCACCTTTTTTTAGCTTTCTTTAGGTCAGTATGACTTAGAGGACAAGATATCACATTCAGAACATTAAACAGAATAAGGACTTCTTGGAAATTATTCATAAAAATATCACAAATGCAAATCTGTATTGTGTGCACTTGCACTAAGGTCATAAAGGTCACCTCCAATGTCATAGACAGGTTCTTGGCTCAATTCACTATAGGAAGTGCTATTTTAGAATTTCGTATGATAGCAGGAAGTGATGTACACATGATTATATAATAATTATGTTGATTATTTTTAATGATCAGCAAGCCAACAGTTGCTGTTGAATACATACAATAAAGAAAATATGAAATGAGATATATAAAGTTGCGGATGATTCGATTAAAATTGGGGATTGAAAAAACATGACGTATAAAAATGAAATAATCATTTGTATCCAGCTTTTTTTTCTTATGCAATATATTGCCTACACATAGGATATCCTAGGGTTCATATATTAAAATAATTGTGTATACTAATTTTGAAGTGGATATTTTTGAGTAACACATGTCAACATACTAGGCTAACAAAAACACATATCAAACCAAATAACATGGACATAGTATATTTATATGTAGAAAAATGCATGAAAAAATATGATGACAGCCCTCAGCACTATAAATCTTCATCACACAATTGAATAAAGTATATATATTTGTTTACTATAATACAACAGCACGGATTTGTGCCATGCTGGTATAGGATGCCAATAGATACAATTGAATACTTTTATCTAGTAGACCAAAAACAACTGATAATGTACTTAAAAGCTTCAGTGAATGTAAATATAGATGATTATGAGATTTGTGGTATGGAAGGTTATGTAGGAAAATACCTGGGTGTATACTATATATATAGGTTGTAGATTCCTTGGCAACTCCGTGGTAGAATACTAGTTAAGTAATTAAAAGGTTTGGAGTTCAATTCCCTGCCTTGCCTGATGTCCGTCTGCCTATACTGGGATAAGCACTAAAGATAGCCCCAAATTCTCTTATTCACCCAGAAAATTATAAATGGGTTTCAGATAATTTGGGGAAAGTAACCTGTAATTGACAACCATTCTGTCCTGGGGTAACATTGTTGACAATATTTTGTCACTTTTGGTATCATTTACAGGAACTTAAGCCCCGGCCTTATGATAGGCTTTCTCCACACAATTTCTCTATATTTACCCATACATTTTGAATGGATACCAGATGATTCTTGGAAAGTAACATGCAATTGGCTACCATCCTGTCCAGGGATGTGTGAAAACATTTGGTATTAACTTGTATATTTGCCCTTGTCTTACAAAACTCTAAATAATTATGCTTTTTCCAGACATAACTTACTCACTGCTTTGACTAACCTCATTTTAAGCCTAACTGAATTTGCTGATGTTTTAAGCTTCTCAATTAGATGCCCGCTGTGGGATCCCCTGCTTGTGTTACTTTCCTAGTAGGTATTTGTCATGAGCCTGACCCAATTCCCCATTTAAAGCATAGGGACTACATAATGACCATTGGGAAAGTTAGAGAAAATGATGCCCTATAATATAATATGGCATGATGAGGGGTTTCAATGGTTTATGATAGATGTTCACAAGGGAAAATGAGGATGAAATGATGAATGTTCAATTAGAACAGGACAACGGTCTGCTACTATTTGGTATGCAGGACACACCATACTATTGTCATTGATATTTGAAAGGTTTCTTTTACTGGTTTACTTCTTCTTCAAAAGACAAACTATTGGACATGATTGATATTTGAAAGTTGAACATAAAAAAGAGCTTTGGTAAATGTTATGTCACAGACAAATGTAAGATGAATGAATATAGATGCCTAACAATTTATTCTTGTACTTGATGAGTGTATAAGATAGGCTACTGCTAAGAAGTTTTAATATTTGTGGGCAGGAGTTTTTATAGGAATTTTCAGCAGCATTTGTGTCACAAAAAATTGTGATGTAATTAGTGATATTTAGTGGTAAACTGTAGACAGCACTAGATTAAGTGTTGCCTATAAATCATAATTTAGTGTTGCCCTTTTCACTTATAGTGTATGTTACAGTTAGTTGAAATAGCATCACAAAATAGTTCTATTTTGGTACTGCTAGATCTAGTGTTAGACTTAATTTTACAATTAGATATCACTAATAACACAAAACAGCACTATTTTATTTCTAAGAGTGCTGTAATCTTATGAGCATTGCCTTGTAGCTAGGTAACAGAATATTATGGTTAAACAATTCAATTAAAGTGATGATGTCACATCCTTTCATTTGGCTTTTTTATTCTAAACAAATATGCAATTCATTCAATCAATAAAAGGGGTCGATACAAAAAAGTCACACTGAAAATCTAACATTTCTGATAAACATATATAATTGTGCTATTTAATTATGCCCTTTCTTCTATTTGCATTTTGGGATGGTTTGGTAAATTCACAAGTTACTGGTAGTGTAAATTGTCAAAATGTGTAGGCTATATCATGTTAAAAAGCAGATGAACCTAGTGTGCAGTCTTTTTCTTTCTTTCTTTTTTCTTTTTTTTTTGGGGGGGGGGGGGGATTTTTTCAATAAACTATACATACAACAGAGTAATCTTTATATATATTTTAAATTGAACTCCTTCTTCTTTTAATTGAAAATTTCTTGGGAGAAATCACATTTTTGCACTTGCGTTCTTTTAATTCTGTGTCATAGGTGCATGATCTCTTACTTGCCCTTGAAACAAAAACCTACAGTGGACATCTCTTTATTTGTGTTATACAAATAGGGTACAGGCCATCTTGCAATTTCTGTCTGAAGTTTCATTGGTACTTCCAATTCATATGCATAAATGCTGTAAGTAGTTCAGCTTCACAGCATTTTATTGTTGTTTTAGCTCTCTCAGACCTCTAATAAATATAAATATATGTCAGAGGCACAGGCTCTTGTTATAAATGGGTTGTTTATAATGTGTTAAGAATGTGTATCTTATTTTGAACTCAAAATCCCAAGCCACCTGATACCAACTGGTGTAAATATTTTAAGAAAATAAAACAGAAGCAGTCCACAAGCAAACATATATAACTTCTGAAGAGTCTTACAGACATATATTACTCAAAAGTATAAATCTCCAGTCCTATATATATCCTAGAATCCAGAAGGGAGGTCAAACACTTCTCTTCCTTTACACAGCAGGATTGCAAGGTTACCCTCTATCTTATCAACCTACATGACTGTATAGCTCTTACAGAATAGTTGCATGATAACCCCCCTAGATTAGCCAACTTTTTATCATTAATTGTATATATTATAAACATGTTCCCAAATCTTAAATCCTAATTATTAATGTACTTCGTGCAGTAATTGTGTTCAAGTTATATCACATATGACTCAATTTAGTGATAAAATTATGATATTCAGCAATACACTGCATTACCTCAGACTTTCAATATGCCCGACATGACAACTTTTTTCAGACCAAAATGTTAATGCCAACTATCTAGTGTAAAGGCCTGTTTACATAAAATGACTTTAAAGTTGCAAACCTTTGAAGCATTTTAGAAGTCAATAGTCTAAATACAGACTGTATTTAAGACTATCGCAACTGTATTACAGTTGCATTTTTACATAATTATGTTGCAGCAGATATTGCACTAACAAGTTAAGAAACTTTGTCAAAAAAGAGGGAATTGTTGGATTACTACTCATCAACCAAAATCATGCACTCTTAGATGGTCAATTTTATTTTTGACTACTTATATCATCCATTCAGTGAGAGCATGGTGGCTCAGTGACAAAGTATGTGCCTAGATATCAGATGGTTGAGGGTTAGATCCCCCTCCTTGTCCCATGTATGTGTCCTTGGGAAAGAAACTTAGTCCCAAATTCCCTTCTTCACCCCATAAACGTTAAATGGGTACCAGAAAAAGTGTGGGAAAGTAACCTGTGATAAACTAGCATTCTCTCCAGGGGAAGTGAAAGCTCTCTGTTGCTTGTTCTGCAGAAACCGGGGATAAGCACTGGCCTTTATTGGTACCACGGTTTGAGTATGTTTTACTTTTTACATCATTCATAGCAAATTTCTAGTTTTTTTAAAAAGGTATGAAAGATTAAATTAAAACATTAAAGAGCGTTAAAAAAAAAATAAAGCTTTTATTATATTTCATCTTTTTTTTTTAAACAAAACCAAAGAATAATATGGGACCCAGAGTATAAAGAGCCCAATATTTATGGAATAGCAGCAATATGTAAGAAACACCTCTATAATAGACAGTGCTTCAGATTCACCGAATGAAATATAGGTCAACATGTCTGCCTCTGTGGCCAGGATTTTTCTCACTTCAATCTGTCTCGGGTAGCTGGCATTTTGTTCCATAATGGAATCTGTAAAATATTTTACTTATTATAAGTCTCTGGACTAAATCATATGTAAGCTTCTTTATTAGATACACGTAGAAGTGATGATTTGAACAAGTAGAATAATTTCATTGATGTTTGTATAAATAGAATAATATATAAAAGCTCTTTTTATGATGACTTAATACCACTTCGTAGATTTTTTTTCCTTACATATTTATTTGATGTGCCCTATTCAAAATTTGAGCCATGTACATCTGCTAGCAATAATTTATATATATACCAAATAATATCTTTCATGTTAGACATGCAAGATTTATATATACACTGTATATTTATCGGTTGCAGATAGTTCTTGGCTAACTTTGGAGAACAAAGGCTTGTGTTATGGACCTATTATAGATAGATGGCAACCAGACTTCAGGTTTATTTTACAGTGATATTGTACAGGTTTTTATGATGTAGGACAACAATTATGTAAGGTATTATGTAATACAGGAGACATCACAAAGCTTTTTGATTATTTATTACATTTGTGTCATTGTTTATATACAAAATTAGGATCACTGTCAAATAAATTTATTTATATGGTCACATTCTTATGGCATTACTGCCAATTCAAGCCAAGTCATTATTCTGTCGAAGCCATAATCGGAAAATAGGAAAGGAAATTTACAATTTTTTTACCCAGCAATATGATGTAATGTGAACCTTTTCGTCTAAAGGCTATATTTGAATGATAGTGATAAATTGCAAGAAAAGGAAGATTGTTTGTAAAGAATGTTATTTTACTGCTGATAATTCAGAATTCTAGGTTAAAAAAAGTCATTTTAATGTTTTATTTTGAGTTTCTATTTTGTGCGCATCAAAGGATCAAACCACTAAAAATAAATACCACAAACATTGTGAACAGTTAAACAATCATGAAAGCAATTTAGAAACCAAAACAAAAGAGAAAATAAGCTTCTAAAAGCATTACTCATTGGGCAACTGAGTATTGCTTAAGGGCAGAGAAAGCTTTGTGTATTTTATCTTATTTTAACTCTTCTATTTAGTGTATAAGTCTTTCTGTGACACAGTCTATTGCTTTGATATCATATTTTAGACCTAGAAAAGTATACATTTATTTACTACAAGGTGTATAACTATAAGAGGCCCTGAAGCCAAAAATATACTTTTATAGGCCCAAAAGGTGTAATGAAAACAACAGAAGAGTTTAAAATGAGGTATCATTGAAAAATTCTATTGTCCTCACTAATTTGCTTGAAAGGTTTAGTCTTAAATAGCCATTTTCCTAATGTTGTTGAGCTAATTTACAAAGACAAAAATGGAGAATCTATGGCTTTACTCAAACCGCAGGGAGTTGTAAATTTCTTCCTACGGTAATGATGTTAGACATGTGGACAATTTTGCAAGCTCTAAATCACACTATAATAGCATAAGCAAATCTGGGAAGTATATCAAAGGACTTCTACAAAAGCCATCATGACAATCAATCCGCTTACTCCCATCATTATAAACAAAGAAATACAGTTTTTTTTTCTTTTTGAAGCCAGTGAGACAATTTATTATTCTTTGCTCTATCAGCTATAAAATCTGTGGGTTTTTGTTTCTTCACGATGGATTGCTGCAAAAAAACAGCAATGAGCAATGACTTGTAATTTCTTTCCACTCTTTTTGAGGCAATGTTTCCAAGCGAGTTAAAGAAATTCATCCAAACGGCCTCTGGCGTGTCAAAGAACTTGAATGAAGCTTGGTGAATTAGAGGGGAATAAATGCATATACATCTTGTGGCAAAAAGAGTCACAATTAGAATAAAAAAGAATAACTGTTTCATCAGCCTTTGATGTGCTTCCAAAGGTCGAATGAATGTCAACGCCAATCTGATGTTTGTGTAGAATCTTGCAAAAATCAGGTTTAAAAAAGGTTTTCTTGGCAAGGAAAATCACAGTTTATTGATTCAAATTTAAAGTAAACTTAAACACACCTTTTTCTAAAACAAATGTTTCATGGTGCACTTTGCAGACAAAGTAGTATTTTAAGACCAAATATTCACTTATTCCGTGCACTTTGAAGTTGTCCTAGAGATTCACATGCTTGTCTTTCGAAAAGTTAAAAGCTCTAGAAACTAATTCACAATTACATGAATTTTCAGCTTAACTGTTTAAGCTTAATAAAATGAATGTTTGTTCAAAAAATATGTTATTCATTTTTTATGTCTTACGAAAATTTGAAATGAAAAACATGTTCGGATAATCGTTAATTCTAAGCTTTATAGCTTACCACGCCCATTCCACTGGATGGAGTGGCAGTGCCTATATAAGGATAGCCAAAAACGACAGGTTTCTCTTGTAATATTGTGCCAATCCCTTTAAAATCTGTAAGGTTATAACGTTTTTGTTTCCTTTTTTTTATTGTAGGATTTTGTATGAAGACAAAAGGGCTGTTTTTTTAACTGACTGGAGTTATTGATTGTGTTAATACATATCAAGTTTTACAGGTGATTTTAATATTGGGTAAGTTTTCAAATGTTCATTTAATTAAGCAATTTAAACGCAACAGCTTGCATTGCAGTTTAACAAAGAACGTTTCTGGTCATATGCAGTGGATCCATGCAGTGTCAGCCATATTTTAAAAGCTTTCTTTATTTGTCTTCATGTTCTTATCTACGTATTCTAAACAATCAAGATGATGAGGCAAGACAAAATTGCTCAATCCAAGACTTCATGACTACAACAATAGTGATTTTCCCCATTTTTGAATTAGATTTTAGAAATTTGCACATGTGAAGCAAGGATTTTCCAACATTTTTAAAGCGCTGAAATGAGAAAAAAAATCTATGATTGTGATTAAATAATTTACAAGCAAGCACATTAAGTAATTTGGAGTTAGGCCATTTTACCTTTATACTCTTCAACTTTTTTCTAGGAGAGTTAGGCCATTTTACTTTATACTCTTTAACTTTCTTCTAGGAGAGTTAGGCAATTTTAGCTGTATACTCTTGAAATGTTTTTGGCTTTCTTCTACAAGAGAGTTAAGCAGTTTTTGCTTTATACCCTTGAAATGTTTTAGCTTTCTTCTAAGAGGTTGCAAATCTATATTTCTATGATTTATATCTGTCTAGGTAAGACTTAGGGCCACACTTACACCTCATGACCTCTATATTTTACAGAAATCACATACCTATGTTCCGTTGGGAAGATAAAGATTTGTTCAGTCATATATACTACTCAAAATTTGCTTTGCATCGCTTTTTCATTTGTTGATAACTTCATCAAAAATTGTGCAATTGATCT
>JAVSBT010069000.1:0-16589 GCA_033118115.1 Pharyngocirrus eroticus
ATTTTAAAAAGGATCCCTTGTAATATTGATTGACAGCTATCTTAAGGGTCATGACAGTGTCCTTGTGACGCTGATGACTATATATAGATCTCGGGGTGTGGTCTGCATATATTACTTACCTCTCTATTGACCTTTCATTGATATATTTCTATGTACACAATGAAGTGCTGAAACCAAAAATATATACTTTAGCTGGTCAAAAATGTGTATTGAAAGTAAAAAATGAGCTTCAAACTCTGTTGGTCACAGAATTAACCTGTTTTGCTACCTTAAGAAAGATAGTTACAAAATTATAGTTCAAGATGACTTTTGCTTTAAACTCCAAAATACTGTACACGCCAAAATATTGTTATAATATTTTGTTGAGCAACAAAAATGTTGTCAAGTTACAAGTGTGGCATCAACTTAAGGCTGCAAAAATGCTACATGATCATAGAAATATAAACTTAATATTGTGTAGCCTATGTGACCTAAATTTCAGAATATCCCCCATCTAAATAGACAGTAAAACTGTAAACATAATTTGGCTAGATTTCAGAAAGGAGTGAATCTAGCTGTCAGAAAATACTCCAGGGTATAAAATGACAATCATATTACATATGTTTGTTATTTTTAATGGACTTTTTTGTGGAAAAATATAATGCAAAGAGTATTTTTGAATAAATTAGGTACAGCAAACATCTCAGGAATAAATAGCAAATATTACAAAGTTTGTACTGGAAAATGTGCCATATTGACAAAAGAGCTGTGCTTATACCTTCTATGTGGCTATGTAAATGATTATGTTCTCAGAATTCAGCACTCGGTCTGATCTCCCTTGTAGTAGAAAATCAGTCTAAATTTGCACTGCCAATCTGTTTTCATTTTATACTTTATACATTTTCATTGAAAAAATGGGTGTGATTGATTCCAATAGTTTCATTCTTTCTGTGAATACGGAGAGGCCAAACGTAATAATAATTTCTGGGATTTAAATTTGGTGGAAGGTCCAAGCACACTTTAGAAAAGAACCAAGGGGGCATGTTCCCTCAAAATTACTCCAGTAATAAGATTTTAGAACGGAATTTGACCATTTTACTCCTGCAAATTTATGCTTATTTGTTGGTTTGTTGTATATCATTCTATTGAATTTAGAAAGTTTTCCTTTATCTCATATTCAGTATTTGTATGGTAGAAATATTGGCATTCAGAACTACATAACTCCTGGTCCTGTCTATTAATACCTTTAGCTCACATAGATATCCATTACTTAATTTGCATAAATTTCTATTCAAACTACTGTACTTCCAACACACTATCATCACTATTCATATAACAATAGGTGGTTGTGTATAAAGTTCAACAATATAATCTTCTCATTTTATTTTTTAGTGATACCTGTATTTGTTCCTGTGTATAATGATTTTCACTCTTGTACTGCCAACTGCTCACTTTTATCCTTTCTTCATATTCAAACTCTTTTTTGAAAATTGTATGGACTTCAAAAACATGTTTCCAGGTATTTTGAGATTTTGCAGATCAGGTAAAAGTTAACATTTTAGAGTCTGGATTGTACAGGTAAAATAAGGGCTAATTCCCAAAATGAAGATGTGTATTCAACATTTGTTGCAAGAACTAATGAACAAGTCCCTCTTGTGTGAAATAAAGTTACCTGTAATTATACTAACAACTTACTTGCTTCATTATTCCTTACTTGTTTATTCTTTAAATATGGCCCTACCTTGGGTGGAATGACTAGTTACTTTTCTATTGATGTTTCACATCTTTTAATTCTCCAAAATATTGACGAAGACATATGAGTTTTAGAAAATGTTATAATTTCCTTGACAAAGCTACATTTCAATCAGGCTCGCAGTACATTTCATGTGTAACTAAATGAAAGTTGAGCGAGTTCCAGTTTGGGGAAGCTGTCAAATGTTGTTGCTGGTTTACAGTATGGCATGTAATATTATTGTATAACTCTGGACAGCTAAATACAACTTAACAAGACACTTAAATAGTATGGTTTTCAAAAAATATCTTTTGTTTGTTTCTATTTTAAGATGACCTTTTGCTCAGGTTTGGAGTCCCTGATCAAGCCACAACCAGTCAATTTTCTGTGCACTTGATCCAGCCCTTGATCCAACCTCATCAAAACATAAGTGCCATCTGGTGCAAGTGAAGTGCAACACTACTCCTCCTTCATCTAAAATATTTTTCTCAGTTGCCCCCTGAAGGCTAGATAGCCATGTCTTCTGATATCAGTCCCATCATGGATCAGAGTGATGATGTGGAGGACACAAAAAGTGATGGACAAGGCGGAGCCACCACTGAAAATCAAACTACACGAAGTAGGGCAGATATAGATACAGCCTCAAGCAATCCCCATGTTGATCATCGACTAAACATGGCAAGTTCCAAACAAAATAAAGAAAGTCAAAATAAGCATCAAGAAAGCTGTTCCCAAGAAGTGTCTTCAGCAAGTTCAGCAACAGCAGTAGCATCCTCAAATGTACTGAGAAAAAAGAACACTCAAGAAAATGTAAAATCTCTGATTGGTGAAGTTGCGCAGCCAAAACAGCTTAAAACAAATGATTTGGAGGTTGATCAGAACAGTAGAACAAGTGTCTTATCCCAAAATAAGAACCAGAAACTAATTGATGCTAGAAACCAAAAACTGGTCACCATACCAACATTTATTTTTACTATGAAACACCTTGAAGAGCTAAATTGCTCAGGGAATTGCATACAACTGTTTCCGACCGAGATATGTGGATTAAAAAACCTTCTTATTTGTGACCTTTCAAGGAATGATATCAAGGACATCCCAGAAAGAGTCAATCAAATGAAAAGTCTTAAGGTTTTTAACCTGTCCCACAACCAGCTTGTAAGACTCCCTGAAGAAATCTGCTCTCTTCCAAAGTTGGGACAACTTGATGTTTCAAACAATAAAATTACGAAACTACCAGATAGATTCTACAAAATGGACGGACATTTAGATGACCTTGGATATACAGAAAATCCTTGGGTGCGACCTCCCATAGAAGTATTGAACCAGGGATTGCGGGACACTTTCCAATACTGCAAGGAGTTGAAAAAAAATGGGATGACAGATACAATTCCAGAACAGAAGGTGATTTTTCTTGGAGACCCTGCTACTTGCCTAGTCAAGGCACTTACAAGTACACCATTGTTGACAACAAAATCAGAAGAAAGGCCTTCTTTAAATGGACATATTTTGAGGCCGGAGCCTGGAGTTATCTACTATTTGTATGATTTTGGACATTCCATGATCTACAAAAAAGCAAATTTCTTGTTTTTGAACAAGAGGGTTATTCATTTGATTACATTTAACATGGAGGAGTTTTCTGATAAAAACATTGAAGAGATGTGTAAAACGAAGATCTTCCCATGGCTGGCAATGATACAGAATATCATCCCGGAGGCTATTGTGCGAATTGTAGGGACCCATTTTGAAAAACTTGGTAAAGAGTCTGAGACTCTGTCTGTATTAAAAAAATCCATCTATACATGTATCGATGCTTGGATGCCAGAAAGAGAAGATGACAAAAACGTCTTTGAAGAAAAAAGAGTTCTCCGTAGCAAAAACAAACGCAAATCCTGCTTGAAAAAGACTACAGTACCAACCATGAATCATCTGACATGGGATAGAAAAATTCATTTGGTAGGACAATCCCAAGATGCATTCAAGGTCGAAGAGCTCGAATCTGCAATTATCAGCACACGCAAAGAGATAGCATTTGGTTCTATACCTAGAATTTGGTATGATCTTGCCAATAAACTTTGCTATCCGGAACATATCATTGCATTGTCAATTGGACATGTTAAGAAGATAATTGTAGGTGATCCTAAGCTCAAAGATGATGGCTTGGAAACAGCATTGAGATACCTTCACAATGTGGGTAAAATATTGTGGTACGGAGAAAACCCAGATTTGAAAACAATAGTGTTTCATAAACCCCACCTACTTATGGAATTGCTGAACTCTTTGTTGGATATCAGAGGCGACAATTTTTTCCAAAAATCAAAAAGCATCTTTAGACAAATGTCCTATACAGAGATGGAAGTAGTTCAAGATAGAGTTAAAGAATATGGTATGCTCGAGTACAACATGCTTGGAAAACTTTGGAAACTTGACAAACCTTCAGTCTCAACACTATGCTTACTTCTAGAAAATGTTGGTATTGGATTCAAGGTCGACAAACCAGATGATCCACAAAATTTGAAATCGTTCATCAAAGTTCCATTGTTCCTTTCCACATTTTCCCCTGAAGAATGGGGAATTAAGTGTCAAACAAGGATAGATCAGTACAAACGACCATTTGCTTTGTCATTTGAATTATATGACAAGGTCCCAAATGGTTTTTATGAGAAGAGTACTGTATTTTTACATGATATGGGTCTGGAATACATCTACGAGTGGACACATGGTCTCTTTGCTGTGGCCAGCTCCTATGTTATTCTAGTTGAGCATGATGAACGAAGAAGCGCAGTAGTTCTACGAGCATGGTCCGATGATCATATTTCCACTTGGAAACAGATCTGCTCAGAAAAAAACTCAATCTTTCAGAAAATGTCCAAACTTCTGAATGACAAGCTGAAAGCAGACCATGCAGTGTTTATTCTATGTCCACACTGCATTACAAAGAAGTTAGAAAAGCCCTACTCATACTCTTACAAAGCAATGGAAATTCAAAGCAAAACGTTTAAACCTGGAGATAAGAAAATATGTCCAAGAGATCAACAACCAGTTGAAATAGGAGATATTTTCCCTCCAGGTAAGCAAACTTTGAATAGCCCCCACATTACATGAAATAGAAATGAGACACATTTGGAGAAAAAAAATAAAAAAATTGTTTACATTATTTTTCATTCCAACTCTTCTATTTCTCTTTCATAAAACTATTTTTTTTCTATTTTCACTTTTATGGTTTTTTTTATTACATGTTAAATCAAATGCAGAGAAATTTGTGTGATATTAAATTGTGGCTAAGGATGTCTTGAATCTGAAAATGTATACTTTTATAGCATTATTTTTTATTGAAAATTATAAATTTTGACCCCCCCCCCCCCCTTTATGGAAAAAAAATAGGGTAATATGTGAAGGTTCTTTAGAATGACTAAACTTTTCAGTGCCTTGTATATCTACATGTTTATACAAAATTTCTTTTTTATCAAACTACAATTTTTTTTCATATTATGTAATTATGAAACTTTTGATTTTTTTCAAACTCGTAAGACATCTTTTTATTTTTTAGTTATGTCACAGAATTCCATCTTAAAGAGGTTTAGCAACTCAATACAGGATTTATTCTCACCATCACAAACAAGTCTCCACACAACAGATACTTGGACGCAACAAGAGTTCCCAGAACAAAATCTACGAAGACACAGTAGTCAAGCTGACTCAATCAGTAATCCAAACTCTGAGTTGAGCCTCACCAGTTATCTAAGCAAGTCGAACCAACGCTTGGACAGAAAGAACAGAACTGAACACAGAGGAAAACAGAAGTTCATGCCACAATTTCTCTCAAAAACCGTGTCTATGCCAAATATTCAAGAAAATCTTACAGATATGTCTGAAAGTACTGTATCTGATAGTCAATTATCACAATTGTCAAGAAATATTGGATATCCTGCATGGTATCAGTTTGCTTTAGAAATCCTTGAAATAAGTGTGTTTAGACTTCCATCTAATGGTCAACAAGACAGTATGAGTTTTTTCAATGTTCTATGTCAGTGGAGAAACAAACAAGAACAAAATGTTACAGTAAAAAAACTAGTGGCCCTTCTGCAAGAAGCTACCGAGAAAGGAATTTCAATAGATCAAGATTGTTATGGATTTCTTATGAATGAAATGACCTTTTGAACAAAAATTGAAAAGGACAAACCTAACATTTAGCATTAATTCATTGTTGTCAAGGCAAACAACCTTTAGTCATTAAACAATAATTAAAATTGAAGCTTTAATAATGCTACTTTCTACACACATTTTGGACCTGTAAATGTTCATAATTGTTTTTGTTTTCAGCATCTAATTGATATTTCCATATTCTCATTCTTTTCAATATGTAACAGCTGGAATACAGGCACAACAAAGTTAAACAAAAAAGCTGCAACTGGACCTGATGGACTGTAATATTGCACACTATTTAGAAAATAATTAATCTATATACATGTATGTTTTGAAGCAACTTGGTTGACACTACAGTATACTCCCTATTTCTAGAATTCATACAGACCTTCACATTTAGTTCAACTTATGATGAGTTATGACAGCTATCCAGTTCAATCCATAAACAATCATTGAAATTAGAAATAGCATGGGGAGGAAAAATATGAAATAGTCTTTTGGTTTTTACTTTCAATCTCTTTTCTTACAATTGTTTTTTCCGTCTTGTATTAATAGTTATTAGTCATAACTAGTATTAGTATCAAAGAACAACTCAGAAAGGTGAAAATATTTTATCTTTTATTCTTACCTCATAGCTGGGTACAAAACCCAAAGATAAATCTTTTTTGCCATTTTGTGCCAAATTCTATCAGTAATTACTTTTAGTTTTTTGGACATTAGGAACATTGGTTATAAGTTATAATTACTCATGTATTTGCCTGTGATATGCATTTAACTCAAATGTGCAATACTGACTCTCTTGCTCTTAAATGGTTTAAAGTTTTCTAAACATTTTTACATGTACTTTCTTTATATACTGTCAATTGCATTTTTAAAGATTTATATGTTTGAAACCCTTTTCAATTTCAACTTTTACCTGCAATGCAATAAAAATGTTTACATACATACATAGCTCAAAAGAGTGTTAACACTTGCTCTTTGATCTTGTACATAACTTTTCCTTCAAGCCTTTCAACCCCAAAAGTTGTGATAATTTCATTGTCTTTTCATTATATTGTACAGACTTGGTGTCCTTGTCACTATGATATTAGTGAATTTAGCAATACAACAGATCAAAATTTTCTCTACAAATTATGATATATGAACAGTTCAAGGGGTAAATATGTGTTCTAGTTTAACAAATATTGTGAATTTGTCAAACTCAGAGTTGAATTTTCAGACATATCGGATACTTTTTAGTACTACGTATGTCATCAGCTATTATTATAATGTGTCCTCACTGTCTTGTGAAAAAGATTGAAAATCTGAACATGTATTCTTAGGAAGTTCTAGAAGAGAAATACTTTGAACCTGGAGAAAAAGTACATTGTCCGAGAGATCAATAACCAATTGGTATGGAATACGTTTTCCTACAGGTAAGAATTTTTGAGTAGCTATACATAAGCAAATAATTAAATAAAAATGTTTTTCCTCTCACTTTTGTCTAGCAGAAAAAGAAAGTATAAATATGATGGGGTAAAACTATCCCATTTAAAAAACACACCAATGTATGCCAATTGGGCTAAATGTCTTCTTTTTTTTGTATTTTCAGTTTTTAGGAAACAACAAACATTTCTGAAGAGATTTAGCAAATCAGCTCAAAATTTATCTCATAAGTTTTCAACTTCATCAAGAAATTCCCACACAACAAGTTTTGAGATGGAACCAGAATTCTTCAAACAGTATCTACATAAATAAAGTAGCCTCGGTGACTTGCATAAATCAGGCTCAACCATGAACTTGACAAACATATCTAACCTAAGCATGGACAAACATACAACCAGTAAGAATCAACGTAAAATGCAAAACATGCAACCTCCAACAAGAACTGTGTCAATGCCAAATGTTCAAACAACGACATTTACCGTTACATCTCAAACTATTGTTTCTGAAGGCCAACTGTCAAGGAATATAGGAGAACCTGTCTGGCACCAGCTTTCTGTGAAGTATCTTGGGGCGTCAACAGGCAGAATTTCATTGAACAGTCATCGAGATAGTGGCACAAGATTTTTCATTATTCTTACTGACTGGAGAAAATCACAAGGGCAAAAAGCTACTGTTAAAAATCTGGTAGATAAACTGCAACAGGCTCAAGAGAGTGGGATTACTATAGATCTAGACTGTTTTCAATTTCTTATGAAAGATACTGAATTTGAAATGAATCTTTAAAGATAAAACTCTTTTAAAAAGCTTAGAACTGGCCTAATAAACTTATAATGGTTTCATGCATTTACCACTAGGTGTCATGAGGGTTGCTTTTTCAACAGTATGAGACTTGAACAAGTGCTGTGAGTGCAATGCATGGCTTATGATAAATACATGGGTCAACATAAGAATATTTTTACATTGTTCCATACACACCTGTTAGAAAAAATTCTACTAGACTGCATGTAAAAAAAAACCTGTTTCCTATTTTATTCCAATGTCCAGTTTATCTCAACTGTAACCACTTCTAGAACAGTTAATGTTAGGACATTGAAACCGTCTAGATGGGAGTATAAACTCTCTTCATGCAGGTCTTCATGTACAACAAATTATATAAATTGATATACCCAGACAAGTATAAAACAATGTTGAAAGGAGTGAGCATTCATCTATAGTGTGTATTACCTGCAAAAATTGTTTCAGTCGTAACTAAAAATCTGAACTTGTATTCATTTCAAAGAAAAGTTAATCAAAGGTTTCCTGCGCAACGTCTTTGAAAAAAACGATGCCAGCTTGGATTACATATCTGTATTTCTATATATCAATGGGACAAAGCAAAAAAGAAATAGACTGACTCCCTACAAAAAGTGGCTCTCGCGGATTATGTGGCGGGAGCTACTTTGGCTCCCGCGGATTCTGCTCGTTTCATTCCCTGGTAGTTATCTGCTATCAAGCATTTGCTAACTTATAACAAATATCTTTTTATTCATGATTATCATCACTACTATTATTATTATCATTGATTTATCAGTAAGGTGCTATCCTTCCCTGACTTGACTGAGTACATTCCAGCCTTTACAGTAGACCAATAGGGGAAACGCCTAGTAGGTGGTCACTAATGAAATTTAAATAATTAAAATTCTTCCGCATTTAGCATATTCAGCCAATAGTATAGAAGGTTACTAGTTTCCCGCACTAATTTCAATCGAAAATCCGGAAGCTATCACACACATTTCAAATTCCTTCTTACATTTTTTCAACAAAATATACAAAGGAGCTTCCAAAATCGAAGGCAGATTTTTTTAGGGAAGAATGGTTTTCAGCCAATCATAGACACTGACAAAAGTTTACAGCGCAATTTCCAAATCAAAATCCGGGAATCACAGCTACATATTAGAAAGACTTGCTTTAATTTTTTAATGTATAGCATGTTACACTTTTCAACCGAGGATGCAGATTTTGTTATCATGATCTTGATAAAGAACAGTTACAACACCAGGAATCTTCCGAACTGTTCACATCTTTTGTTCAAGGATAAAGTTGTTCTATGCGACTCATGAAGTTCCTTGTTCATATTGGTTTTTAGTCTTTTGATTGTCTGTGTATTTTCTGTATACATTTAATGACTTAGATATCACTCAAGATGTCACTTACATGTAAGTGATATCTTCCAAAAATTTGCAAAAAAAAAAAATGAAAAACATATTCGGATTAGCCTTTATTCTATTAAGTTTGAAGTTATCAGCTGGTAATGATATAATCATAGGTTAACTATACACACTGAGTCCTTGATGATTTAAAATATGTCCCTTTCAAGCCACACTTATTCATTGAAAGTAACTTATTTTTTTATCTTATTACTGGACATCAAGAGACAGGGTACTCCCTAGGATTTTGAGACAGGATGGTGGGACAAAAAAGCTAACAAAAATAGAAAGTTATTTTATTTGTTTTTTGGATGTCCTAAAAACAATATCTATACATGCAGAGAGTCAGTACATGCAGGCTATTTATCAATTCATATGTTGTTCCAAACTTCTTTTGATATCATGTGAAATGAATAATATAAGATAAAAGTTTGGTTTCAACATTTATTTACACATTTTTTTAATTCACTCTACCTCCACACTCTCTAAACAATATTTTTTCTGTTGGCAGCTTTATTCCAAATATCTATGGCAGAATCAAAATCAAAGTTGTAGCTACCCCCTCGATGAGAATCCAAACAGATAACATAAACAACCTTTGTCTTTCGTAATGAAAAAGAACATAAAAATCAATAAAATAAAATGCTATCTTTGTTCGCACATTTTAATCATACAACCATGACAACTTCTTGAGTATTTAGAAAATAAGGAAGGCACAAAATGGAGGACTTAATACAGGTAAAATATTTCAAATACTATTGAAGGAAGAATTAGTTAATTGTAATTGCTTGGTTATAATTTTTGTACATCTTACAGATCTTTCCTTGAGATCCTGGTATTTTTCAAGCTAATTCTTCTATCAATCCTATTGATCATGTTACTTTCATCATACAACACAGATATAATTTTGGTTTTAGTGCTTTTTATGCTACCGTTTGATATCAATCAAACTTTAAAATTACATCACATAGTTTGATTTGTAAAAAATATCAAAAGAGTAGACAATAAGAGAAACCCAGATCATTGATATTTTTTATCAACATTGAATCAATCCTTCAAACTATCAAACAACAATTATCTTCATAAAGCATTGTTCATAGCTTTAATTTTTATGTGTTTAAAATTTCTACACATTTTAAACAAGTTTATGGCTGTTTAGAGGTATAAAAATAGGGTAGAGTTTGCTAGTTTTACCCTGTGACTTTTATGTGATATAAACTTTTCTGTATGAAGTATTAAGCTCATCTTTGCATCATAAATAACTTAAACTTTTTGGTTGCACTGTATTTGAAGAATTTATTCAATTTTACATACAGTGACCAATATCCTGTGAAAGGAATCAAATGCTTTGAATAAACTCTTTCAAATACAGTGCATCCGAAAAGTTTAAATCATTCACTTGATGAATTAGGTCAACATGTCGTCACATGAGAATGCAAAAGCTCTATCTACCACTTACCCTATTTTGAGATATAAATGGCAATCAAAGTTTTGAATCACAATAACTTTTTCATTTTTTTGTTGGAATTATTCCCTTCTTGCTGGTAGACTTCTTAACAATAATTGCAATTCACTTCTAGATTTGGTGGGAATTTAATGAATTATTGAATTTATAAAAGACAATTTTCAACTTTTCACTTGGAGCAAAAACAACAAATTTATCACTAAACGGTGCGTGCAAAAGGCTCTATCTAGCATTTAAATGTCTGTGTTCAGAAATCTTTCTTTTTTTTGCTCTAACTTATAAAGACATTCACAATGCAAATGCTTCATGTAAAATGTTCAGTATGCTATAATGATTGAAACTGTATGTTGATCAGGGATTAAGGTATAGGCAATTTTTATCCTATCCCCACCAATTACATGTAAACTTGATTGCAAATAGATTAATAAAGTCAAAACACATGTTACAAGCTTATATTTTTTACAGTTTGGGAAAAGTTTTAGTATAAAATAGTAATGGTACATAAATACAATTACAATAACAGTTACTCAAGCAATATGTTGTGATCTTATTGAAAACTTGCTTTGTTTAATATTTTCCCATAATAAATGGTAAAAAGCCAAATCACAATCATGAATTCTGTAATAAAGTAAATTGTTCCAATGAAAAACAATTTACTTTATCATGGATCTTGGAACCAATAATATATTTGGTAATATGAATTCTATAGATATTCTAGATTCTTCTTGACAAATTCAAATATCATATATAAAGAAACAATGTCTGAGGAATTTCCCATATTTATCAGCTTTGATAAATCAAAATATATATTACAGAACTAGAAAAGCTGAAAAATCCCAATAACTTTATATGTGTATATTATGCTCTTTATCATACTCTACACCCAATAAACTGCATGTGCAACAAGGGTAGAAACAAGTATTGTTATGAATTATAATGTTACAACCCCATTTTTATGACGAAAAGATATACTTGAATGGGTATAGAAATATTTACTGCAATAAAAAGGTGTAGAAGTATCCTTCCAATACAAAAATGATGCCTACTTTGAGTCACTAGGGGGCTACAAAATGATAAGGAGTGTACTTCTCTGGAAAGTTCTGGGGGATAGTTTTGGCAATGTATCTTTTCCCTTTTTTCATTTTTTATCTATACCAACAATAACCAGTTTGAAATTGTGCATGCATTTTTTTGTAATATTCAAAAACAAAATCAAAACAAAAATATTTTGAAAATAAATTAAACAATTCTATTATTGTTGCTGAATAGTTTTTAGCTATTTCACTCCAAGATGGCATCAACATAGAATGAATATGTTTAAAAAATGATGAAATAATTCTTTTTCATTCTTTGATCAATACATTTTTTAGATCCTGAATGACTTTATAACAGATATCTTTCTACTCTTTTGAAGATTCGGTCATAAGGAATCTGTGGCATAAACAAGATGGTCATTGAATATTATTTATATGCAAATGTTTTATTATCATACATATATAATAAACAACGTTTTTCAAAAATTATATTCATTTTCATTTTCCTCCTACCTTCAATTAAAATCATTTTCGTTCGTAAAACTAAAAACTAAAAAACTCCATCCTTACAGTTAAATGATTTTAATCCCCATGTTAAAGCCAATAAATTTGGCGATCCTCTGCAATGCACCTGTGGTTAACGTGTGACACAGTGGCTGTAATTTAGCCTACATAATCATAGTAAGGCGATACATAATGCAAAAGAAAGGCAAATAACTTCTGAAGTTAATAAATACATGATATGTTGGCTTACGTTTACATTTTCTAAACTGTCAACCTAAGTTCCTATTTTTGCTTATATTCATGGTTTTGTGTTATTCTAACATTATACAGTAAAGTATTGTATAGATATACAAACTAATGATCACGATAAAAACATAACTCGTGCCATTATCCTTCGCATGTTCATTCTCCCTTTTATCCAATTAAAAAATATAAATAATTATTTCACAATCGGATTATATTAAAGTGCTTTAAGACTTTGCCGCATCAAACCTCGTGGAATTAAAGAGCTTCAAGACCTTTGTTCCTTTTACTCAATTTGCGGCTATATGTCTGTTCCAACATGTTTCTCTCTATATAGCCAGGTAAAAATCATGTTTTTGACAGTGTTACGAATAAACATGTTACAAATAAACTTTGTTTATTCGAAACATGAAAGAACCAAAGTGCGGGCTACATTACATGGTCTGTCATATGATCATATTTTTTATCACATGTGCTAAAACATACACTGTGATCATGTGATGGACTAACATGGTCTGTCATATGATCATATTTTTTATTTTATTTATTTTTTTATGTGCTAAAACATACATTGTGATTGGTCAAAAGAAAAGTTAGAGCAAATGCATTCTGAACAAATTGTAAATGGAGCAATTGCATTCTCAACATGTAAAAATGCTCTTCCTCCAACTCAAGCAATTTGTCACTTAGAGCAAAACCAACCTATGAAATTCTTCATGATGATTGGTTGCTGCTAATATTTTCACATAGAACAATTGCATAGTTAAAAATCTGTTTATTTTGCAGATAGAGTTTTTTTTCTTGCAGATATGGCAACATAATGGTACAATTTCGCTACAAAAGATAACTCATTAGATAGCATTTTTGATTCCCTTTCACATGGTTTAAATAACTCAAAATATGTGAAAATGTCAGTTAGAGCTTTTGCGTTCTCATGAGATGATGTATCACACCCTGCTATCTCTTGGTTGTTTACTTTGATCTTAAACATGGTCTTTGACCTCCAAGTATGATTTTGATAGCAGCTATCAAGTGATTTCAAAGATATTTTGCAAAAGAGGCATAACATTATGTATGCTAAATTTGAATATTCTTCAATTTTTAAATGGTTGAAAGTTCCCCAAGTAATACCTCTTGAGAGACAACAAAATGCAGTGAAACAATTCATAGGGATGTTTGGTGTTTTTGAAGCAAGTTTACACAAAATAACCTAAAAAGTTAGAAAATGTTCTCCCTTAGGGTCCTCTTCACAAATGTGACAATACATACGTCAGCAGTACATGATTTTTGTACTGTAAAAAGATAAGAATGATAAGTAAACATCATCTTTATTTCACACTGTTGAACTGTCTTGAAAATCAATAATGTTGAGTATTATCTAACCAGTTCCCTACAATAAACAATTTCGTGACTTTGAATTCAAATTATCAAAAAATCAAACAAAAAGAACCCTATAGAATTAGGAAAAAAGTAGGTAATGTGAGTAGTTCTAGAAAATGAATAGATTGACAATTAAAATGTCAAGTGTGTGTTATTTCATGACACACAATAGGTGACTGTAACTTTCATAAATAACATTTTCCCTTCCAAAACTCCCACAAGTCCCCCCCCCCCCTAGTATGGTGACGTTGGCCTTGAATCAGTTGCTAGGCATTAGATTCCTGGACATATTATGGAGAATTTTTAAAAACTCTTTTTATAATATTGATATCCTAGTACCATGAATCTTTTTTTTTTTTATATATATATCTTCAAAATGTTGTTTCCTTTTGTATTCAATGATTGGAAAATATAGTGCCATTATATATATGCTAAGGGTATATATATTTCAATCAAAATAAGCACCCTCAAAATATAAAAAATATAAACGAACATGAGTAAATCTATAAGTTATCTTCTTTTTAGCCGACCTAAATTGGGGAACAGAAGACAATAGGTATGCTGTTTTAATTAAAGGAGGATAAATTTAGACAGTAACTATGGCCTCATCCTCACCATTTACTGCAGAAAAAGAAAACTATGCAAGACTGGTTCACTTGATCAATGATTTGGGGGGGAAGGCTTTTAAAGAAACTCTAGATCACTATGCAGAATTGGAAAGTACTATCCCTGGATTCCCTGCACCATCTTTCAATGATGTGCTGCAAAACAAAAAAGCAACTTTGAAAAAACTCAAAGGAAAGCCAATTACAGGAAGACAATGGACAGAGTTATATCCAGGAAGAGGGATAACAGTATCCACCAAGGACTTAGATATCACACTCTGTTTTGTCCTTTTGAGGGAACCTGGACTCTGTGGTCTGACAAAACCAAGTAATGGATGGGACAAAGAGCCAGCTCCATCAGATGTATCATTAGAAGGAAGCCTGGCACGATTGAAATATATCAGAAATCAGTTAGCTCATTCAACTTCATCAGAATTATCAGCTGCTGACTTCAAGAATTACTTCTTTGCAGCATCACAGGCAATCAATAATATTAGTTTAAAGCTACCAGTCGGAAAAGTAGATGTAACAAATATATCAAAATTTGAAAAAGATCCTATAACTCCACAACTTCAGATACACATAAAGGAAGTAACGGAAAAGTGGCGACAGGATGAGACAAATATTGAAGTCAAAATGGAGGCACATCATAGTGAAGCTATGGATACTTTAAAGCTGCAGAATACAAAAATAGACAAACAGCACAATGAAACAATAACAAAAATGGATGAACAACACAGTGATACAGTGAAAAAGTTGGATGAAAACAAGAATCATGTAGTGAAAAAAATAGAAGAACACCACAGTTATGCAATGACAAAAAAGGATGAACATCTCCGTGAAACAGCAAAAAAGGCAGACAAACAACATAGTGATACAGTGACAAAAATGACTGAAAACAAAAATCATGTAGTAAAAACAATGAATGAACACCACAATGATACAATGACAAAAATGGATGCAAACCACAAAAAAACATTTCAGCAGGGGAAAGATCAAGCAAATACGTTAGAAGAAATCAAAGTTATAGGTAGATATGCATAGATTCTAACATAATACACAATATCAAAACTTTATATCTCATTCAATTTTATATTCTCCAAAATACGGCAATATTGATGATAGCAAAGGTGAGATACACATGTAATATCTTATCATAAATATAGAAAAATGTAATATCAACAATTTAATGCCAAAAAGTACCTGCTTCAAAGAGAATGATTTTCTATAATTATTCTTGTGTACTATGGATCCTATTACACCTGACAAAAGTCTGCACTATGCTGGTATTGATGTATAGGCTAGACAAGATTTAATACTATTAGGAAAAATAGATAAAAACTTTTGCGATACATCAAAGAACCCATGCCCTTGATCACCTCTACAATAATGAAGAAATGAGATGATAGCGGGGAATATGAGGTCACTCACATACGTCAAGGGAATCCCTAGAAGGGGAACCCCTTTCAGTATGTGAGTGGATGATGGGACGGTATATGGATGAAAGGGTGTGTCTTCCCCGGTCTCTATTCAAATTACAGTTCGTACTTTCAATAAAAGTTGACTCTTTCACCTCAATCATGGTCAGATGATTTTCATATGTCATTGCAAACTTTTTATTTGAAATTCATTCCTCTTCACTACAGTCTTGGATATCAAACTACAGACAGAAAACCAACAAGAAAGGGAACCATCAAGAAAGAGAAAGAAAACACAAAATGTGAGTTATTTGATGCCCCATCACTATATATACCCCTATGTAATACACAACACATACATATACAGGTTATAACACGTTTTATAAAATTATTTCACGATATGAAAGAGAGCGCAAGCAGTCTCTTGCAGTTTATTGCAGGATGTTCTTATCACTCTAGTCAGGGTTTAGTGGGA